>BMAV01023858.1:101342-136125 GCA_019973955.1 Trichonephila inaurata madagascariensis
GGGATGCGCAGCGAGAGGTTTAATCACCCAAAATTAATAAAATCCCATTTTTGTGTCCCACTATAAACTTTGCCTGAAATTTTATTTTCACGTTTGCCACATACCTTTCTAAAAAGTATGGCTGACAAGAAATTATGTGAGACAAAACAAATTTAAGAGATCGAGGAAACAAATAGAATGTATGCAATTGTTCATTTAAGTTCTGTATTTGCGTTTATCTCATACGATATAAAATAAATTTAAAAGTTTCTGTGCCATTGAAAGTTTCCAATGTTTTCGTAACATATAATCTAGAAAAAAGGGCTAAGTATGACCAAGTAATTCCATAAAATTTGCTTCTAACACTTATAAAATTGTTTTTTGAGTAACACGGCAGATTTATTCAGATGTTTTTTAACATAAATTTCATAAAAGCAAAAACAACTACATTTGGGTGAAAACATGTTTTCATCGATGTCAAAATGATTTAAAATATTTTTGGATGATAAAAAAAAAAAAAGGGGGTGGGTCAATGTGAAAAATAAACTTTTTATTTAGAATATCCAGGAAAGTGATTTCGTATGAAAATATATGCTGTTTACAAGTAATACAGTTGCAACATTCAGCTAACTGATTCTAGGCGAATGCTTCAAATTTATGCGTAAATCTATTTATTCAACGAAGAAACCTTTATTGCAGAGAAGAAAAGTTACATGATTCACTAACATTCCTTGATGTCAGTGGAAAGAACTTTAGTTTCCCAAACTATGAGATTTTATTGTTGTTCCTTTTTTCTATTACAAGACGTCAGACTTAGGATCAGAATGGATTTCCTCGCAGACGAAAGGATCAACGTTTTTTTTCCTAGATGCAATCAGAGAATGTGTAAATATGTTACAATAGAAAATACAATAAGTTTTAAAATTAGGAAAGCACATTTTAAAAGGAATGTATTAGTACAATTTAAGAAATATTTCTATGGTTACATTCTAACAACAATTACAAAAAAGATTTTATATTTAAATTATTCAAAAATAGAGACAGGAAATCTATAAATAATATATCTGGAATATATTTTTTCAAACTTTGAACAACATATCGTAATATCATTTTTTCTACACCCCAACTGAAAATGAAATGGATTATCGAAGGGCAACATCGAATTTATATCATTTATAGTTTAATATAATTTTTTTACGAACTTTTTTAGTAATATTTATTCTAAATTCTTTATTATAAAGAACGTCCATATATTTCTTGTCTTATTTATTACGAATATTAACTCAAAATTGCACTGGAAAAATTTCTGACTTAAAATTCGAGAATGAGAAGAGCATTGGCCTGAGAACTTCGTAAATAATTATTATATGATATTTATTCTTATCATATGGTTCTAGCTTCTTAAAGAACTACTTGTCATGAAAAAATTTGTAACGCTAATAAGAAAACATAAAAGAAGTTACGTCCGATTTTATGTGTGCAATTTTCAATGTTTCAGAATAGATTTCCCATGAATATTAGTGTTTTTATTGTTTCAAATATTTTTTTTAAAAAAACAAAATGCTTAAAAATCTATCCTAATTGAGGGATAATAAATTTATTATTGCGAGATTTCTTTTGCTAAATCATCCAAAATTTATGAGTCATGCATCATTTTCTAGACTCGAGACTCATATTTATAGTATATATTAGATCCAAGAAAAGGCAGCCCGATTGTTTTTCTGTTTTACTCAAATTCCTTAAAAACTAGCAGGTAATTTACATTTACATTAAAAAAAAGTACTCAATTTAATCAATGCTAAAGGAATAATGAGAAAAAAGGAAATGAGAAAAGGCATAAAAGTCATAATAAATTCAGAGTAAAACAAGTACGTAATGGATTTTCTAGCAATAATTATTCCAGAGGGAAAAAATCGTGTTTAATCACATGAGTTTGTGGAGCATGAGGAGTTTTACAAATTAAATAAATAAAAAAATCACATGAGTAATTTAAATAACTAATCCATATTTAAAATATATTTTAAAGTTATTATATATATTTTTTGTACAAAAAAATGAAATATTAATGAATATGCATTTAAATAATGTAGAATTTTTTTAAAAAAGAAAATCTGAAATGATAATTGCATAGCTAAATAATTATTTATATATTTTTTTTTATTTTCTATGCAAATTTACGCACAAGTAGCTAAACTTCAGAAAAGAAGCAATATGTATAGTAAAAAAAAATTAAAACTTAAACAAAAAATAAGTAATATAAGGAAAATGATTCAAACTGAAATGAAATCCTAAATTTAAAAAGAAGCTTCATTATTCTGAAGTCTAAAAATGGAAAATTTGTAATTTTCGAAACTATATGCATGTTCAATCTTCCTCTACATTCTCCGACAGTATTTCTATTTAGCAGTAGGCTCTTGCCGAGTTAAGTTTCTAGATAATACGTCCCTGTTTCTAAATAAACACAATTTCCAGTACACTGAATATTTGATATATAAAATAAGTATAGGAAAATTTTGATGTAAGCTTTATTAAAAGTAAAATATGAAGCTTAAAAACTATGACTGGTGATTTTTAAATAACAATATAAATTTATCTTATTAAAGTGAATTTTTTTTTATTTTATCTTTTCAGATGACTAACTTATCCACAAACTCGCAAGCTCTGGAAGCTGATAATTCTCCTAACCTGTTCAAACTTCACCCGATGAGAAAATATTATTCTTTTTATATAAAACTCTTTGTATTTTATGTAATATTTTCTTCATATGTATAGTGCTTGATTTGACCTGGACGACAAAGGACTATAATACTACAAGGATAAATATTATTTATTTTCCCCCTAAATGCTGCCTTTCTTGCATTACTTTCCCTGAACGAACTTTTTTTTTGTGACCAGTGCTTAAAAACTGCATATATTTAGTGAAATAAAAATGGAAGTGAAGGTTTACGAAACTGTATAATTGATTATATGGTTTACGTTGGACCTTAGAGAAACTTCACAGAGCTTTCTTGATTTTTTTTGTACAATGAAGACAGTTTGAAGTGACAATTTTCAAATTGAAAAGAGACTATGAAGTTCAAATTATACGGTTCAAGAATGTGGTGGATATTTGCTGTTGTTATAGAGATAGAATAAAAAGGAGTATTGAATGTTTTATGTTTGAAAAGAATTAATATGCAGTTAAAGATTTAGATTCTATGTTTATAGTTTTTTTTCCTCATGAAATTAAAATACGTATAATATTATTAAACCAAGTTGACAAATTGTGCTTTTGTTAAAGTATTTTTCAAATGTTATTTATGTTGGAATATTTTACTTAAAACTTAGATGTTTCAATAAGTATTTCTAAATGCATTAATATAAGGTTACTAATGTATTATGGTAAGATATTGAGATAGAGAGAGCTATTGTGTTCACAATGTAATTTGTTTAATAATTTAAATTATTTTTAGTAGAATAATTAATTATTTATATTTTAAAAATAAAATGCACAAAACTTGATTTATTTTTGACAAGATAACAATGAAGAGAAAAGGAAAGAAATTTTTGATTTTCAACGCAATTAAAAGTCATATCAAGTCTATTGCCATTGAATAAAATTAAATAAGCATTAGTTATAATTGTTGACTTTATTAATTGATTGGTATTATTTGCGTACCATTGATGAACAGGAAGATTAATTCATTAAAATATACTTTAATATATTTGTGTTTGATCGATTGTTTTATGCAATATTTTCTTATACTTTGCGATTAGGTTTTAGCGTTTTATGTAAGAGAAAAAAAAAATAACAGATTATTTTTCAAGTTCATTGTTTTATAAGTTACTTAAATAATATTTTTTTCTGATGTTACATTACAATCGCCTTGTCCAAGGGTGTTCCAAAAATGGTTAAAGTTGCTAGTTTTGTATGTTTGGATTGTGTGATCTTACTATTTATAAATTTATTATTGTTTATGAATTCTGCGCAGTTTTATGTTATGTAATCCATACTACCCTGTAAAGTACTTTACACCGTCTGGTACGAGTGGACAACTGTACACATGTATTTTATAGAATTTTCCAGGATTTGTGCTTCAATAAAAATTTAAAAAATTCGAAAATGAGAAGTATTTTTCTTTGTCTATGTTCACGTAATTACATTCCTCCAATATTATTATAGAAAACATTACTGTATTAATTAGTAACATAGAAAAATATTTGTTTTGAAATAGGCAATATTATTAAACGAAATGGGAGATAATTAAATTATATACGTCAGTTTTATTAAAATATTCAATAAATAAAATAAACGTTTTTCTTAAAAAAATAACAATTTTGCATTTTCTTATTTGACTCTATGAAAGATTATCAAATTAAATTAATCTGTGACAATTCCGACATTATTTTACATAAATATCTATTATTAGTTAAATCAAAATGAAAATTAAATATTTATTATAAGCATAATTTTTTACTAATAACACACAAATCACTTTATCCAAATTTTAAGGTATCCGACTACGTTCGGAACCGTGATTTTAAAACAGCGCATAAATGGATAAGTTTCATGATATTTAGTGTCACTTAGATTAGAATACATGTATAAAATTGTTTTAAGCACATTTTGACAAAAAAAAAAATTGTTTAAATACAATATTTTGACAAAAAATTAACTTAGAATACTCTTTTTTCCAAATGTTCTCCTTTTGTGAAAAATGCTTCTTTTATGATAATATTTTGCCTGTATATAGCTCAAACCTCTCTACAGAGGCTTAACTAGAAGTTTTGAATAATTCACATTATTTTCAGAGTTACCATCAATTTAAATAATTATTGGCGTTTTTTCCTTAAAATTGTTCCCCTCTGTTGTCGTAAAATATAGATAAACCCACTTCTAAGTTATATATTTCAAAAATTCTAGTTGAGCCTCTGTACAGAGGTAAGAGCTTTATACAGGCAAAATATTATAATAGAAGCATTTTTCACAAAAGGAGAACATTTGGAAAAAAATTATTCTAAGTTAATTTTTTGCCGAAATATTGTATTGAAATAATTTTTTTTGTCAAAATGTCCTTAAAACAATTTTATACATATATTCTAATCTAAGTGACACTAAATATCATGAAAATTTTCCATTTATGCGCTTTTTTAAAATCACAGTTCCGAACGTAGTCGGATATCTTAAAAGTCAAAGAACCACAGTTCTTTATTAAACACAGTTAAAATATTGAAAGAAATAGTGGGAATACATGATTTTTTGCTCAAAAATATAAAGGAATATCTTACGAATTTAAGATAATTGTTAAATTTTAGCTAATATTTTTTCAATTGTAGTATTTGAAAAAGTAAGCTTCGGATATAATACTAATGTTTCCGTAATGCAGTTATCAAAAATAAATAAAAAAATTGAAATTTTATTTTTTGTCTAGAAACCACAACACTCTTACAAAGCCTTAAAAATGAAAACCTCTAAATTTTAGACTTAAAAAGGTTCAATTAAATATTTTAAAAATTATCATAATAAATGCTTTAAAAAGAAAAAAATAATCAAAAAAAGATGAAAACTGTACAGAGTTTTCTGAAAACAAAACACATGTTTTTAAAATAGTTTAAAATTGAATTACATGAAAATCGAATTCAGAGTCACCTTTAAACATTGAGTTTTTCTCGTTCTTTTTACTTTTACTTTGAACAGTACTTCTTTAATAAACGCAAAAATAATTTTAATTTATTTTATTTATATTCTTAGTCTCTCCTAGAATTATGATGTAAGACATTTATGGTTCTAACCGATATTTTTCAAAATAAATGAACCGAAATAAGTAACAGTCTGTCATTAAGAATTGATAAGCAGTACTAAATATGCATAATAATGCTATTTTCATAATCATATAGCGATGATAATATTTTATATTATTACTTTATTATGTTATTAATTGCATTATGCACAACATTTTCAAAAAAATTAAACTGCATGAATAAAAAAAATGTGCTCCTTTAAAATATATCGAAAATAACGACGAAATTTTCATTTATAAATCTGGAATAATATTTAAAAAAGTATATTTACATTGATCAGATTATTGAAATATTGTGTTGTTGAAACATTTCATAAAATGATAAATTTTTTATGTAAAAAAGTTCAGAAAGTACTTTTACCGAATAATGAAATCGTATAATAAAATATCAACTTTTAAATAAAAAAAAATCAATATAAAATTGAATACAATCAGTGAAATTTACTTACCCAGTATCTAGGAACAAATAAACAAGATATGCATCTTTCTGGTGCTAGAATACTGTTTTTATATACCTCTGGAAAATTCTTTTTACAATCGAATATCAAATTATGATTTTTCGAGACCGCAAAATATAATGTTGCCAAACGATTATTTATGAAATAAATAAATATAATAAAATGACACGTTAAAAATTAATTAAGTTTAAAGTCACGTGACATTAGTTCCAAATTCTTAACAATATGCTCTTCAAATTAAATTAAAAATATTTTTTGCAGTAAATATGTATTGAAAGCATCTCGTCAATCTTTCTGATAACACTGTCAATGATATTAAAAGGTATAACATTGGAACACTTTGTCCTTTAATTATTAAAGCATGTAAAATTTATTCAAGGATAGTATGTTATGGATTTTTCATAATAATATTGATGTAGTTTTTCTTTATTACACGTATTTTTTGCTTTTTCTCTGCGTTTCACGTAGCAAAGTAAATATCTGCTTTCCTTCTAAATCGTAAAAATTCTACAATTTCACAATTTATGCATGAATTATAATACGTACTCGTTCACAAATTATAATTCAAATTCTTCGAATTCTACATTTTTAGGAAGTTTTTAAGACGCTTATCTATGTTTCATATTGAATTTTTTAGCATAACGGTATTATCTTGGGGAATTTTTACTTTTCCTCTTAATTCCTATTGTGTTCGTTTGAAGGCAGTATATTGCATCCGTAAAAAAAGTTTCTGTAAAGTTGCAATTTTTTTCCCCTCTCTGTTTTGAAAATATCTTTAAATATATATTTTTTAAGATTTGAAAGTCCTCAAACGGATAATTAAATAAACAAAAGAGTATTTACAAATAGTGAGTGAAAAATATATTTTTAGGGAAATTTCGTTAATTTATGCTCTTTGTGCTATATATTTAATTGCCTTTTAATAAATACAGTAATTTTAAATTTGAGAAGAAAAGTATAAATTCCATAGGTTTAACAATATTGTTGTTGCCCCATCTGTGATCAGCAAGTTTCTTTTTGTGTAATTTTGTTTGAAGTGAATGGCAACTCACTGAGATTATTTTTTTAAAAAAACAGAGTTGTAAACAGTTAAATTCTACATGTAAATAAACACTAATAATACTTTGGAAAACAATTTCGTGCTTTCAATATATAAGAGAGAGAACCTTTCATTTAATTAATAATAATGAGTACCATAGTTCGAAGAAACCTACAACTGTTGTTCGGTATTGTAGAAAATATTTAGTTTCATTAGAATTTCTTTTCTTTATTTTGAAGTAATTTTTTTTATACCGTACTTATATTGTTTGGGTTGAATGTTCTCCTCCATATTATTATCGTCTGCTTTAATTCAATAATTCGTGTAATTCTAATTTATTTAATTATTTAATTTATTTGCTATATATAATAGTTTGTTGTTAAAGTTTTGTTTGCTTAAGTTGGCATCTTTTATAATTATTCTAAATATGTTTCTTCATTTGGAGAAAAGAATTGTTATGCGCGCGTAATCGACGTTTGTTAAACTTAATATGTAATTAATTTTTGCATATTTTTGAGCGATTATCATTCATCTGGAGATCTTTCTGATCATTTGAGTGATTATAAAAAAAATTAGGGTCTGTGGACTATAAAATTTGGCCTCAATTAATCATAACTTTCACAAATTTAAAATGGTCAGTAGACGGGAACTGTAATAAATATATTCGTTAATTTTCATCTTGCTCTCTCTCTCTGTGTCCGTTTTCTAATATTCAGGAAATTGTTCAGCTTCATCTAAATTATTATTGAAATAATATAAACCTGAATAATTATACTATACGAATTTAATATGCATTATAAATTCAAATATTGTGCTTTTTAATATTTGTAAAATATATTACAGTTAAATACGTTTACCATGAAAACGCTTAAGAGGAAATATTGGAAAACGAAAATTGTTTAACGCGAAAAGAATTCCCTTCTGGGAATGAGCAAAATACGGAAAACACCATCCACGCAGGTTCATAATCAGAATTCATTGCAGTTGATCAGTGATTCCCAAAGTGGTCTATATAGACCTCCAGGGGTCTACGTCAGAAAAAAAAATAGTTTGGAGGTCCGTGAGGTGTAATTGGGGATTTATGATAGTGGCTCTTCTTAAACTAGATCAGGACTTTAATTTTAAAAGAAAATTTATAAATAATCAAGTGGAAACCAAATTTTACCTATTTAACAGATTTATTTACTAAATTTAATGAGGTTAATTTGCTCATTCAAGGTGACAGCATAGATTTTCTTAAAACAAGAACCATTTCAGCTTTATATTTCCAGAGTTAAGCTAAAGAAGTATAATACTGGAGGTCCCGAATTTTTTCAGCTTGCCACAGACAATCTGTCAGGAAGTTTTAACCTACATTCAACATTTAAATACCTTTTATTCAGATTTTGAAATCTGAAAGGAGTTTCAGTAGGGTTGCCAATCTCCAAAACAAAGAAAGGAAAAAAAAGGGACCCTACTAACAGAGAGGTTGATACTAAATGTTAAAAAATTGTTATTGTAGAGCCAGATTCATCCCTCCCATTAAATCATTTGTTTATTGTTTAGTTATTTTATTTAAAAGGTACTTTAAGCATTAATGAACTTTTAGTTTAATTAAGTAACATGTGATTTTTAAATTTTAAACACTATACTTCATTACAGTTAGAAATTTAATTCTTTTAAAGTAGTAGTAGCTGTCAAAAAGACATTTAAGTTAATAAATTTGAAAAAATTCAATATTGATTAAACCGGGGTCTACCTCAAACAGAAAAACACGGCAAGGGGTCTATGAGACAAAAAAGTTTAAGGACCTCTGCAGTAGATGATGATAATGTGTGTACAGCCCTAATTTATGGCAGACAAAGGTATTTTGGAGTTAGTTCAAAGCTAAAAAAATATCAGTGATACAGATTCCGACCACGAAAAGGAAATAAATAATGCAGCCCTAGATACCACGTCATCCGAAATGAGGAACATCATGGAAAGTATGTGCAGTTATTTAGACACACATTCCAATGGGGGTAATGAATAACAAAAGAGATGACATCGAACAATTTATTAAAAATTTGATGGTAAAAAAGGCAATGCAAAGAAAAATATCAGATTATTTTCCAAAAACTCAATAAATATGTTTTGCTTTTCAAAACCTTAAAAATTTTGTATTTAATTTCATTGTGGATGTCTCTGATTCATTGATTTTTACAAATAAAATGTACTTTAATAAACTAAATTCAGTTGAATATGTGGTTTTTTTTGCAATATCTTTTAACACGAAATTCTTTTAACAAGAAAAATATTTCAATCCCCTCATTTTCTTGTTAAACTATTTTCACTGTACATTAGTGCAAAAATAAATCATTCTCAGTACCTTTTCTTTACTTTATCGTCAAATAAAGATCATAATAGTTAATACAAAAAATTAACCATATTTGTGTTCATAATAAATTTCATGTAAAATCTAAACAAATAAATTTTTTAGATAAAATTTCCGTTATTGTCTACATTTTATGGAAAATGAAATATTTGAAGACAATTATTATACAAAAAATTACACAATGATGCAGCCTTTATAGGAACTCTGTGCATCTTGCCTATTACATAAACAAGGAGGGGCCAAAAAATAGAAGGTTACGTCTCTTCCGTGTCTTAAGTTCTACACCCACAGCCTCGTGTGGGTGTCTGAGCCCTCGATACGCAATGCTCAAAATAGAAACGATTTTCGCTTATATATGCTTTTTCCCAGGCTTAAACGTAGCTGCAGCCAATTTTGTGTATCTTTACTAGAAAACAGTTGGCAACATTCACTTTCAATAAAGTGCCTTGTCATGTCTTACATTGAATGTATCGAATCATCTTAAGAAGGCATTGCTTTTTTAGTTATCAATGCACTTTTAAGGCTTTAAATCATTTGAAGAAATTCTAAATTTGTAAAAATAAATAGTTATTGACCTGTTGAAAAGAACCATTTTGCACTAAAACCTTATATTAGGACATTTATGATTTTCAATTCATATCGTTAATAACATTTTATGGGAAAATTCCAAAATTAGAATTTTTTTATAAAATGTACCTTTTTTTTATAATTTTGAGAATTAAGTCTAGAATTAAATATTTCCTACTTTGAAGGCGCTTAAGAATTTTTAAATCATTCTTGAATGAATATTAGAACGTCGCACTGTTCAGCTACTCGAAGGCTTTTGGCGACGGACCTCGTAATTTTGAACCATGGTCAAGTGAGCTGGCACCCCCTCTCCTAACTACCACACCAACGGGAGGACGTTTGAACTCTCGACAGATTTAATATGCATCGCTCTCCCCTACACGGTAGATCTTTAGTGGTACTGGATTCGAACTCGTGACAAGCCAGCCACGATCCGATACCCTTACCACTAGGCTACCGCAGCCACAAATCATTCTTGAAATATACGTCATTAATATTTAAAAGAATTGCATTTATATTTCATTTTTGCTCAGGAAGGGAATAACAATGTTAATCACAGCACGATTGTTTTTATGTAAAATTATGGCAACCAATTCGTTTTGGAATATTGATTTTAGTTGCCTCCCCATTGTGAAGCAACGCGAAGTCTATTTGTGGCGGACTTCGCAATTTTAAACAACGATCAAGTAACGAGGATGACACCCGTGGTTGTACCCACCTTTCCACCAACGAGAGGATTTTGAGCTTCGACAGATATAACGTGCATCAAACCCTCTACATGACGGATATCTTGGAACACTAGGTTTTGAATCCACGATTTGACAACGTCGGCCACGAGTTCATGTCCATTACCACTCGGCTACTGCGGCCACCGGAACGTAAAAGAAAATTCATTATTTATACAGTGTGTCCCCGAATGCTATGTACAAACTTGGAGAGGAGGTAGAGAACATCGTGATGAGCAATAATTAAATAGGAAAGCATGGGCGGAAAGCAATAGGTGGCGCTGTACGTGAGCTCACAAGATCGGCTCATGTGGTTTCCTCATTTTAGGCATGGATAGCGCGCGATGAACAGGAATCGTTATACGAACACCGAGTTGGCGGATATCCACTTCATCTACGGCCTAGCCAACGAAAATGGACGTGTTGCTGTTCGATTGCACGGGGAAAGATATTCAACGAGGCGGCAATTGAATCATCAAACGTTAGAACCTGGCGGAACATGGATCGTTCCGAATCACGATTGACGACATGCCCGTCAATTCTGAAATGGACATGGTGGCACGAATATCCATCGTTGCTGCAACAATCCGTGTAACGCCCGGTATTTCCGAACATGTGCGCCAATCCATGTCGCGTCGGGGTCGTGCGTGCATACATGCAAATGGCAGCAATTTCAAACACCTTCTGTGATGCTTTAATGTCATACTGTTAATTTATTATTGTTTTTGTAATAAAGCGTTTTTTACACTACATTCTGTATTGTAGCCTTACTGTCTTTGTGTCTCTTTATCTCGTTAGGGTTACATTTACGCCCATGCTTTCCGATGTAATTATGGCTCCTCAGGTTGTTCTCTACCTCCCCTCCAAGTTTGTACACGGCATTCGGGGGCAGCCTCTGTATAAGGTTTACTTTAATCGTCCAATTTATGCAATAAATGCATTGTTTGCGTAGTATACATAATGTGATTAATCTCTCTCACCATGTTTTAAATTGAACAAGCATAATCTTTTACCAAAGATATTTCTTTCTTAGAGGTCAACGGATTTTGTGATGTGTCAAGTTATCTAAAAAAATTTCAAGTTAAAAAAAAAGCCCTACTGTGTAATTAATATTGCTTTTGAAAAATGTATCTTAATTTTTGAATTAAATAGAATTACGCATAAAGAAAAACCAGTATATATATTTTTAAAAATTTTGGAATTTTTGCATTTTTTAAAAGTTTTTACCATGATAAGGTCCAGAAATATTACGAAGAAAGTTAAGCTTAAAGCGAGATTTCAAAAATGAGAAACATATAAAAATTAAAAAAATTTCAAGTGGAACTATTCTTTATTATACTACTAAATAATAAAGAAAAATACCTAAAAGCATTCACAGTGCATCTGTAAATAATTTCATATTCTTAGTTTAATGCATTTCCTTATTTACTTATTCTTATCGGTATAATTTTTATATAATGGTTTTCTAAGCAATTCAATATTTATTAGTTTGTTGAATTTATTTTTTTCCCATTTATATAATTTTCACTAGATGTTTTTTATTTTCAACGTAAAGTGAAGATTAATTTTTATAATTTTTTTTTCATATGTGTACCTTCGTTCGTTTTTTTCATCATGTAATCAAAGAAAAATAAGAAACTGCTCTGCGTATTTGAAAATTCTCTAAGTTTTTTAGGCTTAGTTCTTTAAATATTCTTTCATTTATGAAAAAGATATGTATTCAGGTAAATTTTAGAATAAAAAAAATCTGAAAAATTTACATTTTCAAGTATAAAACACTCATTAGGGCCATTTTCCCTCAATATTAAAAAATAATTGATTACGTTAGAACTCTTTCCAGATAACAAATGTTCTACATTAAAAACAGGTTCTAACACATCATTATTGTAACGAAAACATCTTTATTTATAATACAATATTTTCTTTAATTGAAATTATTTTTCATAAAAGTCTTTTTTATAAATTATGCCCCATATTTAATTTTCTTATACATTTCGTGAGTTAAGGCAATATACTGAATAATTTTAGCAACATACAAATAATTTATTTAGTTTAAAGAATTGAAATAAACTTTCATGTTACTTTTTATTTTTAATGAACATATACTTTTGTTCTTGGTAATGAGATTTGGTTCTAAAGTTCTGATTACGTGTGATAAAAAAAATAATTATTTCTTCCAAAACATATAGTATTCAAATTTATGTGATATAACATTTATGAGATTTTTAGTATTACTTATCCACTTGAAATGTATTTGAAAGTAAGCACATTTTTTATATGAATAAGATAAGAATCTATTTGAACAAGATAACATTTAGGTGTTTTTTATATATTAAGTAAACGGGTAATGGTTTCTTACGAATAAGCTCAAATTGCTTGAAATGTTTGTCATGCTTTTAATGCGATTATTTTAGATTATTTTATTTGCACACTAAGAAATTTTCATAGCAATAATGTTTTCAAAATAGCGTAGAATACATCCCTTGTTTATATCTCTTAAGATATCTACCTGCCATTTTCGAATCAGTGAAAGCAATATTTTTAGTTTTGGTCTAAAATCCAAACCATTTGTTTTTAAAATATGTTCAGAAGAATAAAAAATTAAGTTTTTTTTGTAAGGCAGCATTTTTTCTTATATATTATGGAAAGTATTTCTTAAATATTTTTTAAAGATCTTAAAACATAACGACCAATCCTCAAAACAAATATAATTAAATTATGAAAGAATAAAAAATAAACGCGTAAAGTATTTTTTATTCTTTTTAATGCATTGCTTTGCATTTCAATAAATATATTACCATAGATTTGAGAAAAAAAAAAATGAAAAATTCCATATAATTATTAAGTATTCGAAAATCTCTGATCTTAAGTAGATTCACATGTTGTAACGGACTTTATTTGGGCTTCTACTAATCCTCTTGGGAAAAATACTCTTTTTAACGAGTGATATTAGTTTAAAAATCACTTTCCGCGTATAGAGGACTTGGTTATATGCAAATGCAATATTCTATTTAAGTGCAGGTCGTTGAGTAGGCGTGGTAATGGCTAAGAGTTGATCCTAAGTGGAAAGCCTAGTATGAGCGACCGGTATAGTCGCACTTCGTAATATTAAATCTAAAGGAAGGATCCCCGTAGAACGATGAAAGACGTCCACTTTACGGCTGAATGACTTAGCAAGTTGGAAGCAGGATCGTACCAGAGAATAAGCCAGATAAGTGGTCCCCTATATTTGATTTGTTGTTGTTGTCGTGTGTTTTTTTTTTATCCTTGGATATATATGAAATACAAGTGGAAGAACATAAACATACAATACAAACAGAAGAATATAGACATTTATTACAAATGACGATCCCAGCATAGAACAGAAGGGGTGCGCTGCTTTCCATTCGAGGCGGGAATCCATTACAGGTGAAAGTCCGACTTCTTTTCCCGAAGAAAATACAACCATGCCTTATTCGGGATATGAACCCGAGCCCACTCGGTTATATTTGATTCACATTTGAATAATAATTCTTTTTACTCCTCGGGTTTATATATTAAAGTGTATTCACCTAGTGTAAAGTTTAATATAGGTAGTGATTATAAGATCATGTCTGTTTCTTCCTCGAACCCTCTCAAACCCGCGATCGACAGGTCGCGACAAATGTAAAAAAAAAAAAAAAAAAAATAGTAGTAAAAACGCAAAACAATAAAACTATACTTAACCTTATTGCCATATTCAACTCAAAATAGAGATAGAAATCAGAATCAGGATTCCCTTTTGTGATACCCCGCGGCCCGGGGGTATCATCTCTTCATCTACGCGACTTAGATTTGTAAGAATAAATGATTGATCACTCAAATTCTCCATAATAAATCTAATTTATTATGTCTAAATATATATTTATCAACGCAACACAAGTCTTACTAGAGGGATATGATCAGGAGTGATATTACGTAATTATCAATTCTAAGTAAATAGCGCCTGAAATCCTACTCGCTATCTTTATGAGAAATTAACCTCATAATCTTTATCTATTGTAGATTCCTTAATAAGCTAAAGTCCTTTCTTTAATTGTACTTCTATAATTAATTTTTTACCAATATCTCACGGCGATCAGCACCTCGGCTTTCTGTCTCTTCTTGTATTCTATTCTTCTACTATTATTCTTCCATTCTATTACTATCCAACTTCTATTCTACTATCCGGCTTCTATCCAACTAACTCGCGAATGCTAAAGCTCCCTTATATATCTATTCACTAATCTGCATATCGCAGTTTCTTCTTGATAGGATTGGATTGAAATAATGCCATCTGGCCCCAAAGATTTCCCAAGAGGATTAGTGAGAAGATGCGATAAAGCGCCGTCACCATTTTTAAGTAATATTTAGAATGGAGGATTTCTTTTACATTTTCACTTACTTGATACTGTTTTGGTACAAATTTATCTGATCCATAAGGATCTTCAGTATTGTAAATTTTATTATTTATCAAATGCCAGGTCATTGACCATCAGGTCATTAGGCAACGAGTTCTCCAATGTTTCTTCATAATAAAGTCCAAACTTTTAAGTGCAGAGCACACGTCTAGATGAGAAGCGTCCGTGACTTGTCCAGAAGCACACAAAACGCAAAAGGGGGAGTCAGTCAGATTAAAACGATACAAATGAGTACAAAGGCAGTCGTGTGTCCAGTCAATAATCTAAACTCAGCTACAGCAGCAGAAAGAGGAGAGTCCGAGGCACAGTTAGGTTTTATTAGCACCCTCCATGATTCATTTTTGGCAACACTGGTAGCGGCGTCTCTCGGAAGCATTTTTTAAAAAATCCTATTGATTTCAAGTTTTGCTGAATGAAGAAGTAGGTCTCGTCGATCTTTGGAGAATATCCGTGCCTCTCTTTGCTAAAAGGTCCGTTATTTCCTTTCCCTGAAGACCACTATGGGAAGGTACCCACTGGATCAGTATTGTGAGTTAACAAAGGGAATAAAAAAATAAAATTAAATGAATTTCATAAATTTAATCTTGTAAAAATTTTTAATGAAATGGAAAGAACAATTATGTATAAAAATGCTTGAATAATGAAAAAATAAAATGTTTTGACAAAGTAATATATTTTATGGTAAATATCATTTTGGAACTTTTTTTTCTCATTTAAGTATGCTCCCATGTTAATTTGAAATAGTTTGAATTCACAATTCAAATCATAATTCCTTTATCATATTAAATACGAGTTTTATACAGTTAATTCTAATTCCAAGAATGTTTGGAAATAAGAAATGCAATCGAATACCTGAGGAGACAACTTAAGATTGATGATTATGTTACAAAAAATTAAATATTTTGATGGGAAT
Organism: Trichonephila inaurata madagascariensis; assembly: GCA_019973955.1. Taxonomy (NCBI): domain Eukaryota; kingdom Metazoa; phylum Arthropoda; class Arachnida; order Araneae; family Nephilidae; genus Trichonephila; species Trichonephila inaurata. Next base: position 117,575 of record BMAV01023858.1, read on the forward strand.
TGCATTTTAATTTATCAAAATTTTCAAGAAAAGTTTTATTTTCTGAGTATTTTTGTCTGTTTTCAAAATGTAAACTTGTATGTGATTTTCATGCACAAATCGCAACGGGACTTCACATTTATCCTTTCTTTTATATATGCGTATGTATCGTGCTAGTAATAATTAGAAATATTTTATAAAAACTCTCTTATTCTCCTACTCTTTAGTTTTAAAGAGTAGGAAAAAATATATAATGCAATTTCATACCTAAAAATAAAAAATGATTTGATTCAAACAAAAACGAGAAGCATGATAAAACGTGTTGCTTTTTTAAAAGATAGTGAAACCAGAGGTGATGATATTAATGTTGGAGCAACTTTCATTTTGAAAAATGTTTCAAGTTTTGATCTTATTCTTCAATTTTTGGCGAGGGGCTGCGGTGGTCCAGTGGTCAAGGTATCGGATCATGGTAGATATGTCACAAGTTCGAGCCCATTACCACTAAAGACCCGCTGTGTAGGGGAGCGATGCACGTTAAATCTATCGAGAGCTCAAACATCCTCCCGTTGGTGTGGTGTGGTAATTAGAAGAGGGGGTGCCAACTCAGGTGTCGTCTTTTTTACTTGACCATGATTCAAAATTACGAGGTCCGTTGCTAAAAGCCCTCGTATAGCTGAACAGTACGAGGTTAATATTCACTCACACTCTGTTTTTTTTTTTGTTTTTTTTGCGATAAAAGACGGTTTTAATCCCAAAGAGCCAGATCTAAATTCGATTCACATTTTCAAAGATTAAAAAAAAAATCAGAATGGTTAGATTTTTTAATAACATCTCACTCTAGAGCAAAACGAGGAATACAGGCAATGGACCACGAAATTATGAATATCAGTCAAGAAACGAGGACGAGATTTTTGAGCTACTTCCACCATCTCCAAACTTCCACAGCGCTTTAACATGAGTGCGACAGATTGAGCTACGACAGATTTAACGTGCATCATTCACTCTATACGACGGGTCATCAGTAGCAAAAGAACTAGAATCGACGATTCGCCGAAAACGAGTTCAACCACTCTCCCCCCACAACCAAATGCGCGGGGAAAAAAAATTTAAGTTTGGAAACAATAATCCATTTTTTACAAATTATCAAGTTTTTACAATTGAAAAAAATTCAGAAATATATAACCTTTTGCTTTAAAATGCTAAGTTAAGAAACACAAAAACATAAATTCCGAAAGATGAAACATATTTTTTACCCAGAAAATAAATGTTCCCCCACTGAAATGAAGAAAGTAATAAAACTCAATGTTCTGCTTTATAATAAAATGAAAGCATAATATATTAACGTTTAAATTTTATCGGTTACATTTTTAATCGGAAAAATACTTTTAATTTCATTCGTATTCTTTAACAGTAAGAGAATGGAGCCATAAAGTATAACTTTCCAGATGAAATCGAAACATTTCAGTAGAAAATTATACATCTTAATCAAACTGTTCTTCATTATAAAACATTTTTTAACACGCTTTTATAAGTTTCACTTGTATGTATAACTAGGGATTGCAATATCGGGCCAAAAGTTCAATACCTGTATTCGGTATTTTTTAGATCTTCATACCGGAAAACTGTGGTTATAATACCGGTAGTAGAAGTTTTAGGAAATGAAAGAAAATACAGGTGTTTCTCTGTTTTATTTGCCAGCTTTATTAGAGAGAGTAAATATCATAAAAAATTAATTTGTAATTTTTAAATTGTAACAGTATATAAAGAATCACAAAAAAGTAAAGGAACATCTTATTTATTTAAATTTCAAAAAGTGTAAGTATCACTATTCAGTCTGTGGTACTATTACAAATATTTGAAATGTGTGTGATCTTAAGAAACATAATGCATTAATTGTACTGTCATTAAGCCTGGAACGTAATTATGTGCAATAATTATCAGCTATCGAAAACGCTTTTTCGGCATCTACGCTAGTTGATGGTACTGTTAGCAATACGCGATATATACTTTTTCCGAGTATTTGCCTCTGAATCTCTCATCTTCAAATAAATCGATTTCTCATCGGATGGTTTTGGATATAGCTGTTTTCTGTATTGTATTTTGATTTGTTGAAATCTTTTTTGCTATCGCGCTAATTCTAATTTTTGTTCAAGAGACAATTCCTTTCCAGTATCAAAATTAGTGTTATCATCATCTTTGATAACTGTACAGAATTCTTCTGAATGTGGATAAGGTTTGTGGGTAAAAAATTTTAAGAAAATTTACTACAAACGATCAAATTTGAATTGGTTAGTCTCTTTTTTTTTTTTTTTTTCATTTTAATTTATAAAATCCTGATGATATGTAAATACACAAGTATGATATATATGCAAATACAATGTGAATAATAACAAACTCCCCAATTAAAAAAATATCGAAATATTACGCATTTTCTTCACAACTACAACCTTGTTTTTTCACAGATACGAATATCAGACTACGAATCCTGTGCGTGTGCAGTATCGCTCTGAGCTGTAACGGAATACGATGCAACTTTATATTCGAAGTTTAATTAATTTCTCCTTTAGGGAGATATAAAAAAAACCCGTATACTATTTTGCTGGGTTGGCAATCGCTGAACATATAGTGGAGACAGTTTAAAAAAAAATTTAATTTCTATTATATACCGAAAAACCGGTATTTAAACTTGTGAATACTGGAATTACAAAATTGTATAAATGACTCAAAATACCGGTATTCGGTATCCCGGTATTGCAATCCCTATATGTAATGGAATCTTTGAACTCGATTTTTATCCATTTTAAAAGGGCACTCTTGTCAAGGACCGATGACAATACAATAATTTCATAATTTTGCTTCTTTGTCCTGATCAGGATCCTCATAAATAAGGATTTTAATGATTTCGAGATTTGGCGACTAATTCACTATATATGGTTTCCAGCTTTGGCGACTAATTTCATAAACCCATTTCAGATTTGGCGACTAATTTCATATGCCATTTCCAGATTTAGCGACTAAAGATTAATGAGCAACCCTAAAACCATGAATAGGCTTGTGGTTAATACAAATTAAACATAAAAAAAAGTGTTCTTTATGTGAAAAAGGGTAGGGTGGGTGCGTAGTTTTTCTGAAAACGGGAATAAAAAAAAAAAGACTCGTGCATTTGAATAAAAATAATTTATGTTCTTACCGCTAAATATTTTTTACTTTTATGAAAAATATTTTTTTTCGTTTAGAAGTTTAAAAGTGGTGATACGAACTAACATTATAGCAATACGTTTAAAAGGTGATAATACGATTGACATTTAATGTTTCTTCTTAACCCACTTTTATTAGTTAGACATGTATCTATAGAGACGGAATCTTTGAAATATAACGATACGGGACTCATCCGAGGTCCCGTAAACGGAGAGAATAAATACCCTTCAGACCCTTTAATTAATATCCATTGAAGAGCAAGACTAATTCCAGAAGCCACGTAATTCCGTCTCCAAATATCAAACTCAAGGATAAATTCAACAAAGAATAAAGGATAGTTTTACAAACTTAAAAAACAGGTTTTTATTGTAGATCGAACTAAAAAATGAAAAATAAATTATAGTTTAAAAAAAACTAAAAAACACACTTTTATATATAGTGAATCGAATTAAAAAGTAAAAAAAATAATTCTTAATATGAGAATAAAATGATTAAGGAGAAAATGAATGTCACTGTGGTTGATTGATTGAATATTAACATCGAAATGTTCAGCTACACTAGGGCTTTTGGCGACAAATCACGTAATTTTGAACCATGGTCAAGTGACGTGGAAGACATCTGAGCTGGTACCCCCTCTCCTAACTACCACACCACACCAACGGGAGGACGTTTCAGCTCTCGACAGATTTAACGTGCATCGCTGCCCTACACTGCGAGTCTTTAGTGGTACTGGGCTCGAACTCATGACAAGGCAAGCCACGGTCCGATACCTATACCACCCGGCTACCGCGGCCACATGTCACTGTGGTAAAAGAGTGGGTGTGTGCTTTGTACTACATTTTTACACTAACTCAGCATTTCAGAATAGAACTAGTAAGAAATTATAACAATTAATATAGAGCACCCCACGCTTTTACCCCAATGACACTAATTTTCTCGTTAATCATTTTATTCTTATATTAAGAATTATTTTTTTTTTTCTACTTTTTAGTTTAATTCACTATAAAGCGTGTCTTTTAGTTTTTTTTAAACCATAATTTTTAAAAAAAATTCGGGTTAAAAACGTACGTACACTATTCAGATTGTGTAATGATTACCGAAAAATATGTTTGGGAGGCACTCTAAAAAGAACGCTCACAAGTTAAAGAAGAGACAGAAAGTGTGACGCCGAAACGAACACTCGTCATTTTTGCAGCACGTAACTGCTGTCAATGTGTATGTAGGAGCCAAAAACTATTGATCAACTAACTCACTTACCGCAGTCGCGTATACATTTCAAAGCTTAGCGATTTTTCTGCTTACTATTCTCTATGACTAAGAATAGGATTTGGCTACGGCAACATGCTGTCTGTGAATCTCAAAGGTAGCCAGGCATTCCTCCTATTACATCATAGGAAATTTCGAATTTGAATTACGTAAGAAGGACCTTACCTCGATGGAAAAGTGAAGTTCTGCATGCTTATTTTCTCTTTCTCGGTCGATACAGTCATACATTAAATTTGGGAATCCATTGAATTCTTTTCTGTTATTATTGATAATCGACATCACGTATCCGAACACGTTGAAAATGACCAAATTCGGTCAAGACAGATATTTTTTTAATTCTATTTTATAGAATATTGAACTATTTTTTTGGTTTTACGAAGCATACTTTGTTTTGTTTCTACGCTACCTAGAGGCCAAGTTACAATCCATTTTATGAAGTTAGAAAACCGGAAGTGGGTCTTTGATCTATCAGAAGGGGGCATTTAAATTGCTTAAGGTATCCGACTACGTTCGGAACCGTGATATTAAAAAAGCGCATAAAAGGAAAATTGTCATAATATTTAGTGTCACTTAGATTAGAATACATGTATAAAACTGTTTTAAGGACATTTTGACAAAAAAAAGTGGCCGCGGTAGCCGAGTGGTATAGGTATCGGACCGTGGCTTGCCTTGTCACGAGTTCGAGCCCAGTACCACTAAAGACCCGACGTGTAGGGCAGCGATGCACGTTAAATCTGTCGAGAGCTAAAACGTCCTCCCGTTGGTGTGGTGTGGTAGTTAGGAAAGGGGGTGCCAGTTCAGGTGTCGTCCACGTCGCTTGACCATGTTTCAAAATTACGTGGTCCGTCGCCAAAAGCCCTCGTGTAGCTGAACAGTGCGACGTTAATATTCAATCAATCAATCATGACGAGTCTGATAACTCAAAATGTTACGAATGTATTTCTGTAAAATTTTTTGAACTTTATGTTATTTTCTAGAGAATGTACTAAAATATTTCTTATTCTAAGAACACTTCTTGACTTATGGCTTGTTATTTAAATAATGGCCTCATAAAGAATGTAACATTTCTGTTAATGTTTACTCAATTAGAGCTCTAAAATTTTCAAATTTTCATAAAACATTGAAATTTTAGTAAAGTTTCTAGAGATAAATGCATCTAATTTTTGTTTTAGTGATACTTTTATGAATATATATGTTTGTTACTTTTTTCTCTAACTGCTTTGAAATTTTTCAAAAATATTACTAAAATTTCACTTATATTTGTGATTTTCGCAAAATCCATGTAATTTATTTTAAATATTGTTAGTTAAATAATAGTATTTATTGGTATTGAGTCCTAAAAAAGCATTTATAATGTTTAAATATGTTATTTTGTTAAAAAGTACTCCGAACGTGTTCGGATACCTTATACAAATTAATTATAGTGATTGTTTTAAATTAAAAATAATAACTTCTTAATTTTTTTTCTATTTAAATACCTTTTAATCGTAATGAATGAATAGTTATCGGCATAAAAATCTAGACTACCAATTGCTATAACACTTAGCGTATTTTTACACATAGTACCCAAATTAAAAATATTCCAAGTTACGTTACGAAATCTATTATTGTTCAATTTTATATATTTGAGTTACCCAAACGTGTTTAGCGTTGTGATTTACCGTAAAATCCGCCGTATAACGCGCACCTATACTTTTAAACCGCAATTTTTAATTTCTAAATATATTCGCCTTATAACGCGCACCCCTTTTTTACGAAGAAACCTGAAATGTGTATGTGCGCAATGCTCTCATATCTTTTGAAGGCATTTATTCGAGGTATTATTCCAAATTTTAGAAAAAAAAAAGCATAATTCTAGAACTAAAAAACCTTTAAATTCGTAAGAGGAATGACATTCCTTTTAAATAAACAGTATTTTGATATAAATAGAAGTCTAATTTTTTTTTCTATGCTCCTCTTTTTTTTCTTTTTTTTTTAAAAAAAAGCTCTCTTTTTTTTTATACATGACGTATAACGCGCACCCATAAATTTCGATCTTATTTTGTATGCTAAAAGTGCATGTTATACTCCGGATTTTACGGTAAATACGTAATGATCATATTCCTCAAAGTAGTGTCGCAGACTTTTCGATTTAAAATTATTTATTAAGGCATCCGACTACGTTCGGAACCGTGATTTTAAAAAAGCGTATAAATGGATAATTGTCCTGATATTTAGTGTCACTCAGATTAGAATACATGCACAAAATTGTTTTAAGGAACATTTTGACAAAAAAAATTATTTAAATACAATATTTCGGCAAAAAATTAACTTAGAGTAATTTTTTTTCCAAATGTTCTCCTTTTATGAAAAATGCTTCTATTATAATAATATTTTGCCTGTATATAGCTCAGACCTCTCTACAGAGGCTCAACTACGAGTTTTGAAAAATTCTCATTATTTTCAGAGTTATCACCAATTTAAATAATTATTGGTGTTTTTTTCTTAAAATTGATCCGCTCTGTTGTCGTAAAACATGGATAAACCCACTTCTAAGTTATATATTTCAAAAATTCTAGTTGAGCCTCTGTACAGAGGTCTGAGCTATATACAGGCAAAATATTATTATAATAGAAGCATTTTTCACAAAAGGAGAACATTTGGAAAAAAGATTATTCTAAGTTAATTTTTTACCGAAATATTGTATTTAAATAATTTTTTTGTCAAAATGTCCTTAAAACAATTTTATACATGTATTCTAGTCTAAGTCACACTAAATATCATGAAAATTATCCGTGTATGCGTTTTTTTAAGATCACGGTTTCGAACTTAGTCGGATACCTTAACCGATCGTCTTTTAAATGCTACAGTAAATTATGTTTTGTAAAAATGAAGAAAAAATTCGCGTAAATAGCTTTAACGAAATATTAGACAGATTCTAGCGTATTTTGGACACAATTCGTTTCCTCTTTATAATATTCTCTCATTCTCTTTCAGTCAATATTATTTATTTTTAAACAATATAAAATGGAATGTTTTATGTAATACATATTAGTGTGTTTTCTCATTAGCAATAAAGTGAATATTATCCCCCACGATGATCTATTTAAGGATGGGGGTGGGAATATTGTATAATTTTCAAAAAATAAATAATAATTAAAAAAAAAACGTACTGAGCGCTATTAGATAAATTAAAATCGTTTGGAAAAAATGAGATTAGAAGAAAACAAAATATACTAAATCATTCTCAAGAAGAATTAAATTATTGCAGGAACATAAATTTGCTTAAAAACTCTGAAGTATGTCTTTTTTTTCATATGCATTTATTTACAACAATAACAACAAAATTGATAAAACACCAAATTGAGATCTGTTGTTTCTAAGGAAGTGGCAGGAGATTCTTTCATGAATTAGCAGAAAAATTAGTACTCAATACTATTTCAAACATAACTTAATTCGAGTATTTAATTTATATATATATATTTATTTTCCCTATTTGCCATAAACTTCGGTTCAAAACTGAATAGTCTACTTACCGTAAATATCCATCGAATTTATAAAAAGCTGCAATGGACTTTTAATGGATAATTGACATGCAATAGAAATCTATAGAATATTTTTTTTTATATTTTCGTAACTAAATCTTAGCCAATTCCTTTGCAAACATTTATAATTGCTACTTTAATAGTTTTGTATACTTTATTGTGTTTAAAATATTTTAAAAATTAATATTACAAAAATATAATTTGCGTTGAAATCTAAGGCGAATACAGTTTTAAATTTAGAATTTTTTGACTCTTTATACTACTGTTATTGCAACAATATCAGTTACTTACTTTTATCAACTTCACAATATCATTTTCTTTAGGTCAGAAACGCAATTTTACAATGATAATTTCTACAGGTTATTTATAACATTGCAGTAACTAACATTAGAGTAAAATTTCAAGAATTTTTTTTATTTTTGAGCTCTTTAAATCATAAAATGTCTGGAAATTTAGCATGCAATTTTAGACATTTCTTAAGAAACATCAGAGGTGTTGATTTTTCTGAAAGCTTTGAAAATTTAAAAATTTTAGAATTCTGAGACAGTTCCAGCTGTCTACTTCGAGTTGTGGAGCAATGATTAGGAAGCCAAAAATTTTGGAACATTCTTTGATGCGATGCATGTGACAATATTTTTTTTTTATAAAACTGTGCAAATATTAATTTTATACAGTTTAAAGGATTTTTTTTCATAAAATCTTAAAATGATTCGGCGAGTTTAAACTGGGAATTCAGTATTTATTAAAAAACAGTCGCCGTTTTAAGCTTTCTTATGGGAAGGAAGACAATATCGAATTTTTCCAGCCTACACTATTTCTATTTTTGATAAATCTGTCCTCGTTGTTTGTTTTTTGCGATGATTTTATATTATTTTAAATGTAATGCAGTAGAAATTTAAAAACCTGTGAAAAAGTCGATAAATATATTACAATTATATACTTAATTATCCATTTAAAGTAAGTCATGTATAAATTCTTCTTAAATAAAAATATAAAACGTTTTTGAAAGGAAATTATTTATCTTTGTTGCATTTATTTCTATACATTTTTTAAAAAATTTCTAAAAAAATCAAAAAATATATTGGAGTAAGTAAAATCTCAAATATTAGTTCCGAGGTAATAAAATATCGTCTGTAAATCATCCCACATTTTAACCCCCCCCCCTTTTTTTTTTTTTAGCTGCGCTTCTAATTTTTCTTTATGTGTGAAAAAAAAACCGTAAGAAATTATTTGAAATGGATATAGTAATTTTATTAATGTTATCCGCAAAAAATTTTCTTCAATATATAACTGAAAATGAGTTTGGGTAACAGTTTTTATAGTACTAGTCTTTTACAAGTAGATCAAATCTTAACATTTGTCAAAATTCCAACTATGAATTTTCAAACAAAAATTAAAATAGGAATTCTACGGAACACAAAATTATTCCTAAATGGTTCTGGGATAATTGATTTGATTTTTCAAACAAATTTTTTCAAATTATAGCTATTACTCTGAAAATACTTGGAGAATGTCCCATTAAGATTTGTCAAAGAAGCGTGGAAGGGAAATCAATCCTTTATATATGCCTCTTTTCTATGATCCTAGTATTGATCTATTACTTATTTTTATTTTTTATTTATGAGAATCTTAAAAATGTTTAGAAAAAGTGTTAAGCAAATTATCAGAAACAAAAATAAATGGTCAATAAAATGCAATATATGTATACATTTTATGCTTATTAATAAAACCTATTCTTGATTGATTAGATTTCGGATACATATCAACATATTACAAAAGATACATTTAAAACATTTACTCTGTTTTATAATATACTTTCACTGATCATAAAATTATGAGCAAAAGAATGATTTTATATTATTGAATTGAAAGTTTCCAAACAAATGGATGCCTAACCAGCTTTGGAATGTTTAAAATAATAAACAAATATAATTTGAATAACTAGATTTTAATCAATAACAATTGTTGTTGCATTCAAATTTTTTTTCTTAAACAGCTGAAAACAGTTCACATCACAGGGATAGAAAATATACATTATTAGAATTTAATTCATTTTTAAGAGAATGTTCTCTCGTATTTTTAAGATGACAATCAGCTGATAATCGATTCAAGATGGGATGAGAATGATCCAGTACATATGGCGCCATCTACAAATTTAGTTTTTAACCAATGTGATGTACCTGTGAGGCAGGGAGGATAATCGCATGCACCTAAGAATTTTGATTTTAAAATAAAAAAAAAATCATAGTATTGTGGAAGAATGAGATGATAGTTTTCTTTTTAAGATTCACTTTTCGTATGCTTTTGATAAAAGCTATTTTTTGGAAGGTGAGTGCTATATGATTATTTTTTTTTTCTTTTTAGGCTTAAAATCACTACTTTGTTGACATAAATAATTATTTTTAATGTGTATTTTTATGAAAAAAATATCTTATTTTATAGTTACATCGAATTTTATGAAGGCTTTTTAGTTAAATTCTTACTGAATTTAAAGTCTTGCAAACCATTTTTCTGAGTATATAGTATTATAAAATTATTTCCTTGTAATTTGAGAAGGACGAATATTTTAAATATTTAGTTAGCCGGTGAAAGTATTGCTAGATAAATTCGGCACAGGAAAAAAATAATAGTTTTTGCATGGGGTATAAATTTTTAATGATTGAAATAACAAGTAAATTGATTTGCACAAATTAGGTTTATATTTGATTATTTACATCCCTAATGATTTTAAAGCAAATTCATTTTTAAAAAGGTAAGAATTACCTGTGAATTTTTATTTTTAAATCTAAATCGGGTTTTAATATTTTTGTTTCAAAGTCCCAAAATTTATGCTTAATTTAAAATTATATATTTTCTAATTTTGCTCTAAAAACAAATTGTTTTCTGATATATATCCTGTGAAATTGTATGTTACCTGAATGAAGAGAAGTTGTTTGTCTATTATATTCTTGTAGGTTTTATAAAATGAAAATTCATAATTTGAAGCATTAAATGCTTCAAATTATAAATTTTTAATCAAATATCCTCCTCCAAAAAGTGATTATATTTTCTTGATTAGTATGCAAGCTAAAATTAAAAAATTGAGATAATTGCAGAAATATTTCAGGTTTGGCAGAAATAATTTATTAAACTAGATCTTTTAAAATGGTAAAAAAAGTTTATTTATGAGCTTCGATTTTATATACTATATACTATTAGTTATTCTGCTTTTTCCTTTAGTAATTAAATTCTAATTAAAGTGACTATAGTTCCACTTTGTTTAAAATATTTTATTGTAATTTATTGTTTTTCTATTTAGAGACCACAAGCAATGCTGAACAAATCTGAAATTGCATTTTTAATGCTGTAGGAAAACAATGCAACTAGTTGCTTAAAACACCCAATTACAGGTACATTCAAAAGTGTCTTTCAATGACTTGATTATAAATTCATTTACTTTTTCATAAGATGTAAAATTTTGATGCTCTGTAAAACAATATTTTAAATAGTTACAATAATATTTTTGCATCAGTAGCATATACAAAATTTTCGGGGAGAGTTATATTTTAAAAAACATACATAGATGAAAACATTGAAGCACAATCTTTTTGCTGAAAATTATAAATCGCTAGTCTGCAGAAAGGGTTTGACCCCTCTTGTGTACGTGCTACTGATATATATAAATGTATGAATGATTTTAGGTAAATTTCCGATTCATATATTTAAGGTTTATACTTTTTGTTGATGCTGAAAATATGCTTGGTTATTATCCTTTATTTGAATTGATATAACTTCTATCTATGAATGATGTTGTATCACTTACTCTTGTTTGTACATGGGATTTTTTTGTTCATGAGAGCTTTTTATTTGGCCTAGTTAATTGTGTGAAGAAAAGTTTTCTATAAGGTAAATAATCATGTTTGCCAGAACATGCTTTGTAAGAAATCTTTTACTGGAGAAATATTATTGACATTTAATGTACCATTAACTGAAATAATAAGTCTTTTTGTTAATTTAAAATAACTTTTATTTTATCTTAACATTTAACAGAATATTACACTAAACTGATATGCACCAATTGGTAACAGATTCTCTCTTAATCTATTGGAATATTTTAAACTTTTTTTTTGTAATTAAATGTTGGAAAAAATTTATTTACTTACATATGAACCTCATCCCATTAACAACCTTTGGTGAATTTGAAACATCATTTGTTGAAAAATATATCCACAAGACTGATTACAGGTTCAAAATGAAATAGATCACCATAATTTGTAAAATCTTTGGCAATAAATTGCTGGTATGGATTTAATACATAAGTACCTAAATGGGTGTATGATTTTTTTTTCAAAAAGAAATATTATGTAATGAATATAACAAATTACTTTTTCATGTGAATTTATTTATTTTGAATTTATTGTAGATATGGCTGAAGATTCTGGTGGTGGAAGCACTTTGAGCTCTTGTTCAGATGAAGCTTCAGATATCACAAGTCCTTTTGTGGAAGTAGATTTCAATGATATTGAGTTTTATGAAAGATGTGGAGGAGGTGCCTTTGGATGTGTATATAGAGCTCTGTGGAAATCTCAAAATAAAATTGTTGCTGTCAAAAAGTTGCTAGTATTAGAAAAAGAGGTATATTTTGTGAAACTTACATTAAAATTTGTTTGTTGGTTGTAAGGGAAAGTTCTGTGTCATTTTTTTTCTAAAGGAAAAACATTTTTTTTCTCTTTTTATTTAAAATTAACCCAAAGTATAATGTTCTTTGTGAGTTGCAACTATCTGTCAGTGCTCTGGCAGCTTATCTAACCCCTTGGAAAAGAAGTCTTCTGTTTCAGAGGCGAAGTATTCTTCCACTGCCATTTGGACACTTTCATAATTTATATATTCATTTCCATCAAGAAAGTTTTGCAGCAATCTGAACAGGTGATAATCAGATGGTGCAAAATCTGGAGAATATGCTGGCTGAGATAGTTTTCCAACCCAATTCTGCAATTTTTTGTGTGGTTTTTCTTTCTAAGTGTTGTTTAATGTAAAAAATGTGTTATGAAAAATTACACGCTCTTTGTTGGCCAATCATCATCGCTTAGGTTGAATTTCTTTATTTAAAACATCAAAATGCAAACAGTAATGATCAGCATCGACCGTTTCATTTTCTTTCAGCAACTGATAATGCTGTATACCCTTGTGGTCCCACCAACAACACAACATAGCCTTCTTCTGATGCTTGCCAGCTTTGGATGTGGACAGTGATGTCTCCCCTTGGAAAGCATATGCCCTTTTTCTAACCATGTGCTTATACACTACCCACTTTTCATCTCTACACCAAGTGATCCAAAAAGGGTTCCCTTTTTGGATGAGCAAGATTTGAAGAACATATTGAAATTCTGTCCATTAAATTTTTTTTACATAATTGGTATGGCACCCAAATAGAGAGTTTGGACACAAAACCAAGCTTTTTAATGTGGTTCAATTAGTCTGATGAATTCCAAGCTTGAAGCCCACTTCTGTGGAAGTTAAATGTGAATTTTTGTCCTGATCATAATGTGTAGCACTTTGTCATTGACATCTGATGGAATTCCTGATCTAGGTTTATCTTTTAAGAAGAAATCACCCAAACGAAATTTCGCAAACCATCTTTGACATGTTTGAGCTGTTACTGTGTCCTCTCCTAACATGTCACACAAGTTGTTTTTTTTACCTCCATCGCGTTATTCCCTTTTTGGAACTCATACAATTAACAATGTCTTAAGTGCACTATTTCTTTACTCATGTTGACGGTTGTTTTTTCGTGTTTTAGTCAGTTTTTTTAACTTGTAAAACTGACTAAAATATGAAAAAAATGTGTATAAATCATCAATCATATACTAATCTGTTTAAACCAGTTTCAGTTGGGTCCAAATTCTTGCTAAGGATCGACAATGCATAAAAATGCTTGTGTTAAAAAATGACAGAACTTTCCCTTATATCCTATAGTTTTTTCTATAATTTGTGTTTTAATTGTTCAAGATTTAATCATTAAAATGATAGAAAAACTTAAGTAATTGAACCATTAATTTAAAATGATTAGAGTGAGATAAATATGTTTGTATTTTTAAATCTGTTTATACTGATTTTACATGATTTCAGTAATGATTCAGTTGAAATTGTAGTCATTATCAATTTGAAATATATTCCAATCTGAAACCAAGTAGTCAACATACAACTTACTTGTGTGGTGAAGAAAAATACTTTTTCTATATATAATACATATTGGAACTGTTAAAATTAGGTTAACTTAAGAGAGGCACTCTTTATTGGTTTTATTGTATTTATCTCAGTAAAATACATAGATTCTTGTATCTATAATTTTTCATTTAAGTATTTTATATTCTATGTATTTTGTAGCAATTATGCTAATAAGTTTGATTAAAATTTTGTTTCATATTCACAATTTTACTATTCATATATTCAATTTTATTATTTCATGTACAGAATTTTGTTGTTTTGGCAAACAGTGTGGATTTATGTATGAAATAACAATTTCTAATATAAAATATATTAAAAAATTATTAAATCTAATTAATGCATTATAAGAATAATTTTAGAGTAATTTTTTTTAAAAAAATTTATATGTACTGATTGTATAAAAAAATTTATGTAATAATCTCTTTTCAGGCTCAAGTCCTCAGTTTATTGAGTCACAAAAATATCATCAAATTTTTTGGAGCTGTTACAATTTCTCCAAATTATTGCATTATTACAGGTAATAAAAAAAGGATAATATTTTGAAAACATAACTTAATTTGAATTCATTCCATGACATATTGGTAAAAATATCTGTAAAATTGCTATTTCCTTTTTCTTTTAAAATTTTTCCATCTATTTTATACTTTGATATAATCACCATTGTTTAAATTCTGTCTTAATAAATTTGTAACAAATTAATTGTATGATAATATGTTAAATTTAAATGTGCTTGTTTTTTTCAAATATTGTAGAATTATCTTTGCACTGAAATCATATGATTTTTATTAAATTAAATATTTTAATGCAATGTTATTGTTATCAAGATTATCTATATTATTTACCAATAACATTTGATGAATTGTGTGTATACATATTGCTTGCTATTTGATAGTCTTTTTTTAAAGATTTTTTAATTAAAAATTTAATTTTTCTTAAAGTATTAAAACAATTTCTTTTTGTTCCAGAATTTTCTGAAAATGGTTCACTTTTTGCTTTCTTGGGTGAACAAGAAAATAATTCTATGCTTAATTTTGAACAAATTTTGCGTTGGAGCTTTGAAATTGCTGCTGGTATATAATTCTTTAAAAATATTGTTGTTAAATTTATCATAATTATCATCAAAAGCAGTCAATAAAATTCTATTAATTGATTTCATGGTACTGAAGTTGGCAGTTTTTTAAAGTAGGATTATATCTTACAGAGTAATATTATTAAAATTATATAATTATTTTATATTTGCTATTATTATTGCTTAACAAAACAATTAAAATGGATAGTGATAAAGGAATATTATATCTTCATAAATGTACTTCATTGTATTATGAAAAGTATGAGGCCGAGTGGTAGCATATCGCTCTTCCATACCACAGGTCCGGGGTTCTATCCTCGGGCTGGGCAAGGTTGACTCAGCCTTTCATCCCTTCAGTTGGTTGATAAATGAGTACCAAGCTTGCCTGGGGACTAAATACTGGTGGGTTTGCTTCAGACTGACCATCTGATTGGGACATCTGCTCATGCACCTCAGCGCCCAAAGGTCACGTATACTCAGATGGGCGCAGTAGGCCTTGGCCTTTATGGGCTGTTGCGCCACTAAGTTTAGTTTTAGTTTATGAAAGGTATTTTACAAAATAATGTTGATATACAGAGTCATTAGTTATTTCTTATAGTTTTTGATCCCATGAAAAACTTTATTCTATATTTTTATGTGTGTATAGTTTGTCATATCTGTGTTTTAAAAGTACTCACAATAAAAAAGAATAGTAAAGATAGAAAACAAGTTTAAATATTTGTTTTTGAGTTTTATTGTAGTGGTGTCTCTTGTATTTCAGTTCAATTTATGATCAATTTTATATCAAATTCTTATTATTTCAATTAATAGAATTTGACATAAAATAGATTTTAATATGAGGTTGAATACTGTTCACAATTAGAAGTCTAAGGAATTTTTATTAAGCATGTTAAAAAAAGTAATCATTTGTTTTATGAAAGGCAATCTTCAAAAAGATGTCTTTTTAGATTCCTGTTTCACTAAGTTTGAACTTAATTTTTAGATATATGTAACAATAGGAAATGTTTAATTTCTTTTCCCTTTGTAACTTGTAATTGTGTGGTCTCTCCCCAATTTCACAAAATGTCCTCCAATTAAGTTATTATGCATTTATTTAATTGTACATTTTTAATGAAATATGTTAGAAATGTTTTATAGATCTTATTTTGTAGGTTTTATGAGACTGTTTTTTTAACTATTTTAAATATATCACATGATTTTGTAATATTTTATCTGTTGATTATATTCTGAGATTAGTGTTTTACAATGGTCTATAAAATCACTAATGCATTCATATAAATTATACTAGAAGTTTTTACTTGGGTTATTGCATCAAATTTTGAAATAAAATTGCTACTCTATTTTTAAAAAAAACTCTATTTATTTTAATGTTAATTTCAATGTTTGAATGTTTTCTTTTAATGTTTTAATTTTTGGAAACATTTACTATGAAAAAAACCCATTTATAATTATCATAATATTTCCTTCCATGCATATTAAAATGTATATAAAATGCATATGCATAAAATAATTTTAAAAAATAAAAGTAAAAATAAATAAAAGTAATTTTAAGAGTTGCCTTCTTTATAATTATTTAAAATATTAATAATTTATAATTAAAAATTTATAGTTACTCATGTTAAAATCATTGTTAAAAGCTTTACATGACTTTATTGATTTAAAAACAAACTGTGTGTTGACTATTTAACTCAAATGACTATCACCTTATTTACTACATATATTTTTGTTTCTCCTTAAAATAAGGAAAGATTTTATTTGTTAAAATGAAAGTTATTATAAGTTTCTATTAAATTTTTATAAGGCATTATCTGGATATTAGTTCAATGTATAATATATTCCTTAAAGTAGTAATTTTAGTGAGAGCTGAGTTAAAAATTTTGTACAAGTCAAAGAAATTCTTTTTTACCCCCCTTTTTCTTTTTTAAGGTATGCATTACTTGCATGAAGAAGCACCAGTCAAAGTTATTCATCGTGATTTGAAGTCTAAAAATGGTATGTGTTATTTGGTTTTCATTTTAATTAAATTATCTATTGGTTGTTTAGTTATCATATATTTGGTAACCTCTTATTTAGAATTTATCATTTAAGTATAAGATTAAATATAAAATATATAGTCTATAGAAATCTACTTATAATCCATTGATTTTGATCAATGTTTTTAATACCAGCTGCAACTCGATTATTGGACGAATTTTAAAGAAAATGTTTTTGAAAAATAATTTTTATAATTAGTTTTTAATAATTTTTAACAGTTAATTGCAATTATTTATATTTAAAAAAACATTTATTTTCACGTTTTCGAATATTTTTTATCTTTAATGATTCTCTGGATTTTGTGATCTTCTGTGATTTCAAGTAAAAATTATATATGCTAAATAATAATTGATTTAATTTAATATGCATTTTCTTTCTCAGTCAAATATTGCCTACTTCATACAAAGAAAAGTTTTTTTATGTTCCTTATTAAATCAATTATTACTGTACTATGATAAATATCAATGAGAACATCTTTACTTGTATGCATTTATATTTCAATGGTAATAATGTATAAATTCTAACTTTTAGTATCTTCTGTTTTTGTTACTTTCAGAAAAAACTGTGAATAAAATATATGACATAGATTTATTTGAATACATAAAAGTATTTTTTTTAAAATATTGAAAGGGGTTTTTTTTCTCTATATTTTCCTTTAGTGTTCTTATAACTGTCATTGTAGCTACAATCATTTAGTTGATTTGCACATTTTGATCACAATCCATGAGTTATTTTTTCTATACTATACCTAAGTAAAACACTTTTTGTATTTGATATCTAATGTAAATTTTCTATAGATTTCTTTGTGCATAATTCACATATAATTATAAAAGGTTTATGATACATAGGTAAATTTCACATTTAGAATTACAATTTTTACTCCAATAAGTTTCCCAAAAAATATTTACAGTTTTATTGTTGACTTGATTGATATTGATGAGATTAAAATTCTTATATTTTTAATTATGCTAGTATTAATTTTTCACTGTACACTATTTTAGTGCTGGCCTAAATCTTCATATTGCTTGCTTTTATAAATTATATTGTAAATTTTAATAATGATCTGTCTTCTGAAATATTTATTTTCATTAAAAAAAGATATTTTTTAAATTTGAATAATGCATGTAAATGTTTTATTTATTTTACATTTTGTTAATGAAATGTGATTGTATAACATGTAATCAAATTTTTATCATTTGTTTTAATTGTTTATTTGTTTCTTTTTTGAAAAAAAAAATATTGAAATGTCTAGAGTTTTTCTTTTTTCGTTTGCA
>BMAV01023858.1:137327-161472 GCA_019973955.1 Trichonephila inaurata madagascariensis
TAGACATTACTTTCTTTACTTGCTGTCTTATTTTCGAATTGTAATTGAATCTTTTAAATTTAAAATATGAAAATTTTCATGTAAAGAATTAAAGTAATTTAATTAAATAAGTTTATTAAAAACACTGGATATTTGTTTTAAAAATAATAACTTAAAAATTTTTTTTTTTGAATAGGCTGGTGGTAAATTGTTTTTTTAACTTCTTAGTGTTTGTAATTTAACTTAATCTTTTTTTTTTTACAGATCTGTGATTTTGGAGCTTCACGATTTATAGATAGTACCACAAAGATGTCAGTTGCTGGTACTTTACCATGGATGGCTCCTGAGGTTTGTGTTTTGTTTTTTGCAATGGTCAGTTTTGTTCGAGAAATGTTGTGTTTCTTTATTAAAATTTAGCAATTTAAATAAATGTGTCTGTAAAAACAATGTACTAAAAATAAAAATGTCAGAATTAGTGCATTACATAATTTTTTTTTTAAAGGTTATTCAGTGCCTTCCTGTATCTGAAAGCTGTGATGTTTGGTCTTATGGAGTAGTTCTATGGGAACTTCTTACTCATGAAGTGCCTTTTAAAGGAATAGAAGGATTCCAGGTAGCGTGGGCTGTAGTTGAAAAAGAAGAGGTAATTTATTTTATTTAGAAGAAATTTATGTAAATGCATATTTTTGAGTTCTTAATTGTTTCATAATAAGTAAGATTTGCACTGTATCATTTTTTTGAGTTAATGGTTGTTAAAGTTTTATTGCTGTTAAAGCAATAAGTATGTAAGAAAATCATCAAATGTTAAGTCATAAAATGCAATAATAAAATCATATTAATTTGTGTATTCATTTATATTTTATTGTAAGAAAAGTAATGAAAATTATGTTAACTAAATTTAATATAATTTATATTCATTTATTAAGTTAAATATTGTTCAAAATATTAGCTACTAATGGTTTACTTTTTGTCATGTTTAGTTTGGAAATTTTTGATTTAATTTTATTTGATAAACAATATAATTTAATAAATATATTATAATATATATATTATAATATATTGTAATAACAATATATTTTAAAAAAATTTTATTTATTAAAATATTTTTTTTTCAGTTTTTAATAAACTTATTTAATTAAATTGATTATGTCAATCTATCCTTTATTTTATTGATATTGAGTCTAAAAGCTTATTATAATTTATCATCTAAAAAAACATTTACAAGGTTCTATAACTGAAAAGTTTAAAAATATTTATAACATGAGAAATTTTTCTCTGAATGTATTTGTGATACATTACAAGCTACTAATTCCACAAGAAATACTTTGTGTGTTTATATATGCATTTATATATGTGTATATAAAATAACAGTTAATACATTTTGTTGTGGCCTCATTTTAAGAATTAGCTGTTTTAATGTGTAAATAAAATTAAAATTTTATTTCAGTTCTCTCTTTCCCTCTTATAATTTAGTATAAAGAAATTCTTTAGATAGTAGAAATATACAGTATCAGTTATATAAAATACGTGAGGAAATATACAGATTTAATGTTACATTTGATGTATTTTTTATTATTATTCATTGGTTATATTATTATATTAAATCTTCTTAAGGTAATGCAAATGACTTTCACAGTCTATGTTAGAGTTATGTTTTCAATTTTTTTTTCATTCTTAGTAAAGCATAATTTTTTTGCACTAACTTGAAGACCAGTCATTCTAATATAAGATACATTTGTGTAATTAAGTTTTTGCTTAATGAGATGCTTTTATTAAGTGTATCATGAAACTAGTATATTGGTTGAAGCATTTATTATAGTAATTGTAGTGCAACTTAAGTTTTTTATATTAGTTTTTTAATGTTCCGATTTTATTAATTGTCAAATTTATTGCTGTCATGAACAATATTTTTTATGTTTTAACTATTTGGGATTTATGAATTTGTGAAATCTTAAATACCTTAAGTATTATATAAAATTTATGTTGCATTTTTTTCAATCAGATTCCTTTTTTAGAGATTGACTATACCTAAATGCTGTCCTCCAAGATTTGCCGAATTAATGACTGCTTGCTGGAGAACTGACCCTAAAGTATTCTTTTTTCTCCATTTTTCTTTTAATTCTTTTGTAAATTAACTTTTTCGAAATCATAATCTAATTTGAAACTAATATACTAATATTATTAAAAATATTTTTATTGTGCAAGATTTACATTTTATTGTTTTATCTATTTAAAATATTTATTTTAGTAAAGGGATATATATATATAGGGAGAGAGAGATAGATAAAATCAATAAAATTATATACTAAATTGCCATAAAACTAATAAAGCAAAACGATAAATAGAAATATAACAATATAGGTCAAAAGACAGCTTCAGTAGTATAATTGTAAGCTCCTTGCTTAGGAACCAAGATTGTAAAGCTATGTATATATAAATCTTATTGAAAAATATTATAAAATCTATAAGTGTACTGCATTAAAAATATATAGAATTTGAATTGGGTGAATTAAAGAATGAATTGTGAATTGTGTGTTGTGGAAGATCAAGTGTACCAAGATGTAGAACAGAACATACAGATCAATATATCCAAAAAAATTCAGCAGTAGCCCTGTAATTAATTATTTTTAACATTCTTCAGAATATGCATGTACCAGTACTTCAGAGAACATTTCCAGGACAATTGGCTGTACATTCAGCAACTGCAAAATGATATTTTCCTGCAGGACAGAACATGCAACTGTACTTTGTGTTTATTAACAGACAAGCTTTGCAGCATACTCTGTTATGTTATTATATCCTCTTACAATGTCTCATAATCTCTCATTGATTTTGGATATCTAGGATGGGGTTGACTGTCATATGTGTAATGTCTCCCAGTCTCAATAGAAGGGTAGTTGAAAGCATATATCTTTTAAAACACTATACACTTGATTCTTTCATTGATGCGTTGAAGGGCAGCTGCTTGCATTATCACAAAAGGCAGTCTTATTTCCTGTTAATTCCTCTTCATTACTGTATATAATATTTCTTCATCTAAACAAAATAACTTATTTCCATATGCATTTTCCATTTGTATATAAATTTTCATCACATTCTGCTCACTCTTTCATAGTATTGTATTTTCTTTGTTGGGCATAATTAGAAATTAATAGCAGGTAATTGTGAAGTAAAAATTATTCTACTTAAATTGACTGTCTTACATTTTCAATAAACTATGCTTATGATTAAGTTTGTTGTAAATTATTATTATGTCTTTTAAAGGATTTTGGATATTAATTCTATGTGAGCTACTCTATGTCTCTTAAGTAACTCTATGTGAGGAGCTGTTTCATTCAAAAATTCCTTTCTAAGTTTGATTTAATTTTGTGCAATTTAAAATAATGTTTTAATTTTGAGTTTAAATACAATATAAAACTAAGCTTAAGCTAACTTTATGTTGTATGAATGATTAAAAATATGCTTTAATTTTTGTTATTCAAGTATTAAATAGAACTTTTGATATTTAAATGAAATACTTGATTTTTCACTTTCTATATTTAGGAAAGACCATCTTTTTCTGAGATTTTGAAAGTCCTTTGCAGTATGCAAAATGATGGTAGGTTTTTTAATTACTGAACTTTGTATTGGTTGTTTTTGTAAAATATTTTATTTAAAAAAACATTCCATAAAATTTTATTATTAAAATTTGTGTTACCTTTTTCCTTCATGTTTCTGTCTCTAAATCTAATAATATATTTGTAAATATATATTTGTGGAAATTAAAATTACAATTTAAAGCAATTATGAAATAAGTACAAAAATTATTTAAAATTGAATTTATGTCAACACAAGCTAATTTTGAGTTTTGGTATCCTTTACTTCAGAATTGAATTACATTTTTAAAAGTTGAAGGAAGAGAAATCCTCATATCTTTCGGATACCTTGTTACATAGCAGCTCCTAGATATCTTTTAATTGCTTCAATGTAAAGATTATGTGCAAAGTTTTCATAAATTAATGTCTAGCATTGCATTTAACAACAGCAAGAAAAAAAAAACAAAAAAAAAATGCTTGAAATTATGTTCTAAAAAATGTTATTGTAAATATATGTATAGCTGAGAAAACGTATTTTTTCCCTGCTTTAAGGTATATGTTATGACATCAAATCATAGATAACTATTTGAGGTCAACATTGTAAGGGGTGGCACTTAAAGGGACCCCCCCCCACACACACACTTATGATTTTAAAAAAAAAAAAAAAAAAAAATAGAATTCTCTTATTATCCTTGTAACTTTAAAGTATTTGTAAACATTTAAAAAAAACTTTACTACATAGAATGACATGCCAAAATATAAGAAATATATGAATGGGCAATGCATTATTGAGGTTTTCAAACATGGCAAAAGATTTTTGACATGATTATGGTTACATATCAGGAACTAATAGTCTTTAAATGTAGAATGCTAGTTGAAGATAAATGTATGGGGCATTTCATTTTCAAAATTTTTTGGGAGCTCTTCATCTATAGTTTTTAAAAATAAGCTCAGAATATAGGAATTCTACCATAATCTAACACAACAGACAAGGCTGTGGCTGACCATGTCTATTTAATGACTAAGGCAGCAACATCTGTATAAAGTAGTCAATATTATCTGACATAGTATTGTGTCAAATAACAGCAACAATCTATGTAAGACATGTACAACAGACATGTGTCATGTATAACAGACATGCGTCTGTGAAGACAATGCAGTGAAATTTGGTATTGATGGGCTGTGACTGCAGAAGGTAGACTCGAGGGCCTTTATACACAATACTTCATCAATTGCATTGCCTCTTCTAGACTCAGAAGCATATCATTTGATCCCTAGATGATTGTAAAAACATTGTTTGCTTAGACGAGGCATGATTCCTGTTGGTAAAAGCTGATGATTAAGGCACAGACCCCATGAAGCTATGTATCCAAGTTATCCACAAGACTCTAAGTGAATGATGTAGACTTTTTAACATATTGTGGCGGGGATCCTTCCTTTGATTAAACTGAACTAGGATTGACTGAAAATGGTTAGCTACTTGGAGACTTTGCAGGTATTCATGGACTCCAGGAGCCAAAAACAATAATGGAATTTTTTAGGTTGGCATTGTACCCATCACTGGGATAGAACCATTAGTCATTCATTTGGGCAATATTCTGGACAGTTCCCATGAATGATTTGGCTTCCTAGATCACCTGATATGAATCCCATTAATTGTATAGGGGGCGTGATCAAAAGGTCAATTTGAACACAAAACACTTGCACTAGCAACACTTTTGCAACAATGGATTTATTTTATTTTTTCTTAATGTAAAGCTAAAAAAGCAATTAGAACTTTTCATGATCCTATCCTCACTAGAGTAAATGTTGAGTGTTTGCGATATTTTTTGTCCCAAACATATTTACATTACTATAAAGTCAGTTTTCGAAATTCCCATTACTTTATAGTTTTTTTATATCAACATTATATAATTTGCATATAATTTTTTCTTAAGTGTTTAAAACTTAAAAGAATAATTTATATGTTGCTTTTTGTTTTTCGTCGTAGTATAAATTTGTATCATAAAGAAAAGGTGTTTCTGTTAAGGTTTAAGTTATATAGATTATTTTCTATATTTCCTAATTCATTGTGAAAGAATTGTAGAAAATAACTTATATGAAATAGAAGGAACCTAAAAAATAGATGGAGTTGATTAAAAAAGTTTTAAAATGTGACCTGTGAAAATAACAAAAATTTATTTGTTTATAACAATAGTTCTTTATAGAATTTTTTAAAAGTTTTTATGATGAAGATTATTTAGGTACTTTAAAAATGGTTCTTGAAATTTAAATTGCACTGAAGAAAATTGAATTGAAGTTAGCTCTGGTGCTTTTACTTCAATACATATATTTTCAAAGTACTGAAAATTTCCTAAAGGAAAAATTGAAATATTTCCTAATTTAATATAAAGTATGAAAAGGGACAGATGAAGTTAAGATATAAGGAATATACATATCTTTTAAAAGAAACCCATGAGCAGAATTTTAAAATTTTAAAATATATGCAGTATCTCAGTTGAAAGATGACCTACAATTGAAATTTAGGTTCTAGTTATTATGCTCATGCTATAACACCTCTCATTTAAACATTTTATTTATTAAATTGCAGTAAAATTCACTGAGGTTTCTTACTTATTTTTTATTCTGGTCAAGAGTTTAATTTGTTCATTTTTATACAAGCTGTTTTGACCAATGTGAGAGATAGTAACAAAAGTTATTCACAAATATCTAAGTTACTTTTGCCATTCTACCACCTGAAAAAAAAGTCTTAAATTTTAATTTAAGTAAAAATAGTTATTTTAAACTTTCAATAATTGTACTGTGCAAATATAAAATATAATAATTTCATAAACTGTGAAACTTTAAAATGTCTTTATCTTTACTTATTGATGTGCATAGTACCCTGACCTTTTCACTTTTTTCTTATTTTCTTTCATGAAAGGAATAAACAACTTTTCACACAAGTTTAGTTTAATAAAGGGTGTCAAACTCTCACGGCCTGTGGTCCGCAATGAGCATTTTTATGGCCCGACCAGAATATCAACACCACACTATAATATATATTCTAAAATATCAAAATTTCTCCCAAAATAGGAAAGATAGTAGCAGAGTAGAGATGTCAAGTGTCAGAATGTAAACATTAAATTTTTCTTGTTTTTTTATATATGTTTATAATAATGTATTTAATAATAAACCTACATTTCTATGAATATTCATGTTTTTTTTTT
The DNA here is from genome assembly GCA_019973955.1 of Trichonephila inaurata madagascariensis. Taxonomy (NCBI): domain Eukaryota; kingdom Metazoa; phylum Arthropoda; class Arachnida; order Araneae; family Nephilidae; genus Trichonephila; species Trichonephila inaurata. The sequence goes on from BMAV01023858.1 coordinate 144,091, forward strand.
GCAGCTCCCTAAAGTTAAACTTTGTTTGTTTGGCCCAAGTTAGCCTTTGAGTTTGACATCCTTTGTTTAATATATATTTATACCACACATCTGTAAAGTGACCTTCTGGTTTGAATATGATCCAAGCAAAAGTCAAACAACATGTATATGTCTGAACTAATGCTTTGTTCACAAAATTTCCACAAAACATGGATGAATTAATAAAAACTTAATTTATGTACTGTAAGTTTAATTTGCTCTCTGTTAATCCACATGGTATATTTTATTTCTTGAAGTTTTGAATTTTGTATAATTTACATGATTTATTATTCAAGTGATTTTATTACATTCATAAAAAATGTTATCATAATTTAATTTGTTATTAAAAGTCCATGATGATGTTGATAATTTTCTTATCATATTTTTGATATAACACAATTTATTTAAAGAATATTTAAAATCTTAGTGTGTGAAATTAATTGTGTACCAGGTAAATTGCTGAATTTAATTCCATATCTGACATTTTTCAGATGCTTTTTGTGATGAACTATCAGTGTATCTGAGTTCAAAAAGTGTTTGGAGGTAAGAAATTTAATGCTCAAGAAATTTCTTGAAAATTTATTATATTTGTATTCAAAATATTAGTTTTCTTTTACAAATACAATTAAATGTTGTATAATTTCATTTTAATTGTATAATTTCATTTATGATGAAAATCTTATGATTTTCCAATTAATATTGGGAAAAAGTGCTAGTACTTTTAGTTTTTTTTTCAAATTATTTTGCAACTTATTTCCATAAATGTACCATAATCCTATAGTATAAAACAGTAATCTTCTTGCTTGAAAAAAGTAAGGTCATGAAAGGAAATATGGAACAATGAATACATCAATTCAAATAAAGAGAGCTTAATCAAGAGAGTTACCCCTTCCATTAATATAAAATTGTCATGCCATTGTTTTTTGTCATTTTTTTTTTACTAATTACAAAATGACCCAATTTCTCACTGCATATGGTGACTTCAAAAAATATCTGAGCAGATTTAATTTGGTCCAGCAATTTTCAGCGACTGTAGCATTAATGGCAAAGAAAATATTGAACATGTGCTTTTTCTATGCTCTAAATTTGCTAGTAAAAGGAAGATCATAAAACTGGCATTTTAAGATATCAGTATTAATTGGCCTCCAGATTTTTGCAAGCTTGTTTCCAAGTTAAGGGCTTTTGATTATTTTTCAGTTTCCTAATTCTTCATAACTTTTAAAATTTCCCCACCTTTGTTTATTCTTTTTGTTATGTATTTCATACTTCTGTGAGCCTGTGTGGTACCTTGTGGAGCATGGTGAATTGTAGGTGTCTTCAACAACAACAAATTAGTATTGCACTTATAATTTTAGAGTAGTTTTCGAAGCTTATTCTTGCTCTATTTTCTCTCCCTTTTTGCACAGTTAAGTATAAGAGAAAGTTGGCTAGCCTTGAAATTATGTTTAACTCACAAATTTAGTTTCTAAAGCTAAGAGAGTTTGCTATTATACTACTTTGACCATCCTTTTTTGACCTATGCTGTCTTGCTATATTTCTATCGTTTAACTTTATAGCAAGCTAGTGAGTGATTAATGATTATAATACACACAAACACTAACTTATGAAAATTTTAATTATATTTTCCGATTATCATTTAAATGTAATTTTAGAAAGAATTTGTAATTTGTCTTTAAATTTTTGTTCACGTAATAAATTCTAAATTAGAGCAATTATCTGTTTATATTTAGAGAAGAAATTGAAGCTACTTTGGAATTAATGAAAAAAGCTGAACATGATTTAAATCAAAAACAGAAGCATCTTGAAGAATGGGAATTAAGACTTCTAGAAAAAGAAAAGAAATTAGAAAAGAAGAAAAAATACATGGTAATTATTATGTCATTAAAAAAACTGATATATAATAAAGCTAAGACATCTGGCCTTTATTACAGGAATTATTCTAAATATATTAACATTTTATTATTCTTTTAACAATAAAGCATTATATATATCTGTAAATAAATTGCTTTTGTTATATTAATGATTATTATAATTTTATTTTATCTAATAAAAGGCATTCACACACAGTTATGAAATATTCTTTAAATAACTAAGTATTCTAAATTTTACCACACATCAAATATTTGTTTGAGTTCTGCATTATTTTATTTAAATAATGTGTTTTTTCCCCTTCTCTTTCTAGCAATTGTATGATTTAGATATTAATACATGGACTTCAGAAGATGTAGTATGTATACAATTGTATAATCATTATAAAAAGTAATCAATTTCTTTTTTGTAATTAATTGATTTGTTATATATTAATAAATTTATTATTATCATTTCTTTTTTTCCCCAGTGTTTATGGATCAAACAATTAGGATTGGAAGGTAAGAACTGAATTATTTAATTATGGAATATCTATATACTTTTAAATGGAGTTGAATTAATATTCAAAAGCATTTATTTAATATACTCAATATACTTGGCACAAAGTTTATGTTTTGTATATATTTTATACTTTTAATTTTTTTTTGCTTAGAATTTTAAAATATATTTATATCAATGCATCAGTATGAAAATACATATGATTATTTATTTTTAGGATATTAATGTATTAACATAATAATGATTTACTCATAGACATGTACATTTTCCTAGAAATAATATAACTAAAACAGACTCACATAAAAGTGGTTTTATCATATAACTATAGTTGACCATATTTTAAATTGATTTATCTAACACACATTGATCAGTGATGAGATTGAGATTTCTTTGATCATAATATTGCAGAAAAAAATCATACCCATAAATATAGAATTAGTGAAGATCTTTTATATTAAATTAATTGTATTAAATTTTTATGCAAGTTTTACTCTAACCCAGCTAGAGATCTTTTTAAATATTTATATATATTTTTGAAAGTAATTCCTTGCTAGTGAAATCAGATAAAAATGGTTACACAAATCTGCATGCATGCTTTCTACTTTATATATAAGATTCAACACAATTAAAATCATCATAAAGCGATTAAAAAAATAAATAGCTGTTAGAGCAGTATGGGGAACTGTTTTGGACTAGAAGACATTATAGTTTTTCTACAAAAAATTGCTCCTTTACCTGGCATTAACAATTCATTAAATCAAATGAAATAAATATTTTAGAAACATAAGATAATGTGTTGTATGAGACACAAAGAATGGATTCATTATACTTTTGCTTCCCCCCCTCCTCCCAATAATTTCTGCTGCTCCTTTGTAGTTCTCTAAAATGGTTTAAAAGGTGCGCAACACACAAACATTCAAAATTTTGATTATTGTAATTTTATTAAGTTAGGTATTAAATATATATTGTATTTAATTTTGTTAGATTATAGTACTTTCATCAAGGTCTTAAAAATTCTGAGTTTTATGAATTTATTTTATTATTATATTTTATTTTATGAATTTCTATGTCAGCTTTTTTTATGATATCATACTGTTAATACTGTTTTCTTTCTTTTCTTTTTTTTTAAAAAAAAGAATTATTACTAATTTTTAAATTGAGATGAATTTCCTCCTTGGCATACTTTGCAATAAATAACTAGTGTCAAACTAAAATTCTCCTTTTTTTATCTAGCAAATTCCAATGATTTAGATCAATATGCTGATTTATTTCTGGAACAGCAGATAAATGGAAAACGTCTCCTTCTTATGACATCTGAAGATCTAAAGGATATGGGAGTGTTAACTATAGGACATAGAATCCATCTTATGGTAAATACAATCTGAATTGTAGAAAACTATATATATATATCACATATAAAATAAATGTATTCATAAGAATTATGTATTTATATTATTCAATGCCATGTTTCAAAAATTGGTTCTTTTCCCATATATTCTGATGGAAAAAAGTGCTATTAAATGTTATTTTATAATGCTATCCTTTTAAAAAAGGTATCTTACTATGTTGAATGCATTTTTTTCCAAAAATATTTAATTTAATGTTAGATTTGAATTGCTTTTAAATATTAAGATTGCATTAGAAAGTGCTATTGTTATTGCTGTTTTTAATTCATTTAGGAATTTCCTCAAAAGTGTTAATTTTAGGATTAATCAATTTTTGTGTCACTTTATGTATTGTGGATTATACATCTAAATATAAATATCTAGTGCTTTCTAGTATTATTTTCAGATTGTACCTTTTTTCCGATTTTCCCACTCTTCTACCTTTTATTTAATAATTTGATCTTTTAATGACTTAATGTGTTATTTGCCAAAGATTTGATAAAACTATTGAGATATTTGATTATATTTATTTTATAAAGTATTACAGATAAGTTCTTACTTATATATAATATGTGTATGTTTATATTATCTCTTTTTTTCATTTCAGGATGAAATAAGTAAACTAAGAAGTCATAACAAAAGAATGTTACATTTCCCACCTTTAGAACAAGTAAGTAACTGTATGATTAAAGAATAAAATATTATTTAATCATGAAATAAATTTGAAACTCATTTCTAATTTGTATTTAACTTTAAGACAGTCCAGCATAGTACCTCTTCCACTTCTGTACGACCTACCACTATGCGCTTAATTATTTTATTTGGGAACCATGTCCGTTTGGGATCCAAACCTCAGGAACATAAGTGGAAAATGTATGTAGAAGTTGATGAAGGTGATAGTCCGTTGACAACAGTTGCTTGCATCAAGGAAGTCAGTTTTGAGTGTCGCCATGCTGGCTTACCTGTGTCTAGAATAACTCAAGTATGTATTTGATATGCTAAAAGTTTTTCTTGTTGTAATTTTTGTTGCCTGACTAATCTCAAAAGTTTTGATGTTTGTCAGTTTCGATGCCCATTAGAGTAATTGGATTTATTGAATGAAAAATTAACCTTAATTTTAATCTTATTCCCATACAACATATTGACTGCACCAGTAGAATGGACAGTTGAATTCTTTAATAGATACTTAACAGTTATTGTATATGTTAAAGAAAATATATGCATATATTGTATGGGGTATATGTATGAACTTTTACCATTCAAAGCAATAAATTAGGAGAAATGTGCTGTTTATATAGTGTAGTTATTTATAGAAATATTAAACGGGAGAAGAGATAAACCTCTTGCTGAAAATCTTTGTTATTTTAATAAGTAACAATTTGTGTGTCATAGAACTAAGAACTATAATCCAATGAACATTAGTAATGGTATATCTTAATAAGTATCTTGGGAAATTGAACACCTTTAATATTTTCAAAATTATTTATTTTTACATTATATTTTACTATTTCATTCATTATATAATTATATTAATTTATACTGAGAGTTCCCCCATAAACAAAAAATTATGTCACTCTTAAAATAAATTGCAAACTTGTATGATTTTTTAAAAAATAATATCCAGCTATTTGTTTCTGTAAAAATAATTAAAATTATCAGGAAAATATTTGTTTTTAATTTTTCTTAGGCTTTAAAATTATTTGTTATGATTGTAATAGAATACGTAATTTTATCACAGGAAATCTACACAATATTAATAAATTATTATTAATTTTTCTTACCTATAACTTACTTATTTCTTAAATAAAACAATTTAAATTTATTTAATTGATGATTAAGTAACATATAATAATCCCTGCATTAATTATTGTTGACATTTCAAATTAATTATAAAATTTTAGGATATTTTTATGTGTTTAAACATGAAACTATTAGTCATGTATCAGATTTCATTATTTTATTTTCAAAAAAATTTCATAGCATTACTAAAATGTTTTGATGTTTATTTTCATATTTTTATAAGTTAATTTTTTTTAGCATGTATAGAAATTGAATGAAGGAAATTAATTTATGGAAAAGTAAGGATGACTGTAATGGAATTAAGAGAAAAATGAATAAATGCTCCACCAGTTTAAATATTTGGGGGGGGGGGGGGGGGGGGGGGGGGGATGGAATAACCCATAATATCTTGCGTGTTTTTATGTTTTAAATTGTATGTGTAAATCACTAAATTTTTTAAAAAATTTTTATGCAGCCTCCATTTGTAATGGATCGTTGGTGTGTTGGAATAAAACCAGATACTGTTGTTTCCTGTATTGTGACTTATGAGGTAAATTTAAAAGAATAAATCTGAAAATTAAAAAAAGAAATGCATTTGGTTTTACTATTTTCAAAAATTAAACTTTATGTAAAAACTTTTTTTTTTGTTATTATTTATATTTAATGGTAATGAAGTTTTATATACATATAGTAATTGATACATTGTGCTACTTATATTTTCTTTAAAAATTGGAATTGTTTAGTAATTAGTTTTTACAAACTTATATTTCAATTATTTCATTTTTAATTTATTCATATGATATGTATATAGTTAATCAGGCTAGTTTTATGATAATTAATTAAAATACTAATTAGATAAAAATTTTAATTTGTGTTTCATATATTAAAATTTGGTTATATTGAGATAGGATTTTATTTCTTATTGTTAACTTCATTAATTAACTTCTCATTTGTTCCTCATGTGCAGTCTATTGTTAAAAAACCAAGATTTACTCAACATTTCCATCAAGTTGTTGCTGAAGGAAATACCTCTCTTCAAAAGGAAGTAGTTCTTACCCTTCGTGGATTGTCCCAAAGCAGAAAGAAACAAGGTAGTAATACTCCTCATTGTAGAAGTGCACCTATTATACCTGATGTATGGCAAAATAGATTTCGCCCAGAATCATTTTCTCTACCACAAGGGAAAACAGGTAAAATTCAATATTTAAATCAGTTTTAGACTTATTAATCTTTGACTTTTGAGGAAATCTAATTCTAAAATATTTCATAAATAAAATTCATTATCAGAGAATAAAGCTTTTGAATCAAGCTTTTCTTGCATTTTTTTAACATCCAGACAAAATTTTTAAGGCTTTCTTTGCTAAATGTTAAAGAATATGACCCGAATTTGAAATATTTTCTCAGTTATAAAAGAACTGAAACATTAATATTACATTCTAGTTTTACCTTCTTTTTGAGAGGAGCATGTTTTATCATACTACTCATTTTTATCTGAATTGATCTATTTTTTCTGATATAAAATGTGTTTCGCATTTTTCATCTTTACTGTAATGCTAAATGAGGTATCCCTCAACATGTTAGAATGAAAAATAAATATTTATTGAATATTTTAAAATTTTCAAGCATTATTATTATAAACAGATGTATGAATTATAACTTAACTCTCTCTCTCTCAGTCGTGTGACAGCCCGTGAAGGCCAACTTATTATACACGATCTTGGGCCCTGAGGTGCATGAGCAGATGTTCCAATCAGTCTGATGCAAAACCCCCAGTTTTAAGTTTTCAAGCAAGCTTGGTACTCATTTATTGACCTACTGAAGGGGTGAAAGACTGAGTCAACCTTGCCCAGCTCGGGTTTGAACCTTGGACCTGTGGCGTGGAAGCACGATGCACTAACCACTTAGCCACTGGGCCTCGTAGGCATTATAATGTTGCAAATTTTCATGTAAATTGAGATATTTTTCTGTCTAAAAATGTGCTTGGCTCTTATTTTAGGTTCTGATACATTTAGCAAAGACAGACTTAAAATTTCAATCTTTTAAAATATTTTTCTACATGTTTTTTTTACATAATTGTATTGATGATTTATTACAGTTATAGATTTTAAATTTATTACAAATAATGAAATTTTTAATTTAATTGTACATTCTAACTATTTATTTAAACTTATATATTTCTGTACTGCTATTTCCCAGAACGTGGGGCATGGGCTAAAGTTGTTGCTGGCGACACAACAATCCCTCCTTTACAGAAAAAGAAATTTGAAAGTTTTGTAAATTCTGGTTCCAGTAGTGAAGGGGACAGCATTTTTGAAAGTATGAAGAGTATTGGCAGGCAGCTTCTCGAAGACACTCAACCTATATCTTCCAGAATGAAAAAAGTTTCCTTCACATTACACAGCTCTAGTTCCTCAGAATCCATCGGAAGTGATTCCGTCCAGTTCTCCTCCAAAGTCTTTAAAGAGAGACGTCAAAGTACACCTACTTGCCGTCCACGCTTTAAATATAGACATTCAGCAAGTGATTCTGGGTTTCCCATTGGTAATGATTTCAAGACCAAGTTTGACAAAGATGCACGCTTCGTAAAATTTAGAGAATGCCGCATTCGTCTTCAAAGTGAGATGGATAGGTTCATGACAGATGAGAAAGAAGGATCTTCTTTTGGATCAGTGACCAGAAAAGCTAAAGAGGCATTCAGTGATCCAGTAGAAGATGCTTTGGGAGATTTCCCTCTGAATTTTAGGAGGCGTCATAAGGGAATTTCTGGTCGAGGTGGTTTGTTCCGTTCTGAAAATGGTGAACCCCAGTTGCGATCTTGGAGCTTGGATAGAAATGCACTGTGATTTTTTTTTTAATGTAGATCAGAATGTGACTATGAGTTTTCATTGGAAATGAAAATGAATTTTATTATTTTGTGTTCAAGTTAATTTTGTGTTTTGAATTTCTGTTTCACTGAAATTAAGTTGTTGCCAACTCAGATTGAATATTTTTAAAATCTATTCATTGAAATGAGTTTGTGATTAAAATACTTTTCTGTAAAGTCTGGAGAAGTAAATAATGCGACAAATTTTATGAACTCCTGAATAGTGTTATTTTTAATGAAATAATGCATTTTCCATTGTTTTTTTTTTCAATTCAATTTTGTTTTAATATTTATTTTATCATAAATTGGACCAAAAATTTGTCCACATTTGTCAATGAGTTAAAAATGTATGTCCTTAGAACAAAGTTTCATTTTTAATTTTAAAGTGTTATTAATGTTAAAAAGTCTATTGAATAAAACAAAAAGAACTGGATTTTGGGACGGGATATTTATACTACTCGATTAGTATAAAATTTGTAATAACTTGCATTTAACTTGGTACAAAAAAACTACTTATTTATTTTATGCTAGCTTAGTCTCACAAAATAAATAAAAATAAAAAATGAAGTGCTATAACTGTTAAATTTTAAATACATTAAAGTATGTTTTCAAAATTTTTATAAAAACTCTACTTCATTTTTCATTATGAAAGATGATTTGTGAAGAATAGTTCCGATTTTTTTAAAAGTTATCTACAAATTAGAATATAAAAATAGGTTCATTTTTTAAGGAAATTGTTCTTAAAATTGTAAAATAAAATAAAAAATTCAAGTGTTATAGACTATTAAGTAAATCAAATTTTAACTATTAAAACATCATTTTAACTAATCTTGCTCTTTTAATATGAGTTGTGTATTAAATGACTGTAGCAGTAATAAAAATATGTCAAATTTATATTATCTAGGGCAAAAAATAATTGCTGTATAAATCTAATTGAACAAATTTTTAGTATTTAATTTTATGAAGTTAAAGTTTTAATTTTTGTATAAATACACTCTTGCAAGTTTTAAAATTATTTTTGAAATTTTTATTAAATCTGAGATTAATAAAATATCTTACTTTTTACTAATACTTATATTATTATGTGTTTGTTTTGCTTATTATTGTAAATAATGTTTCATATTTTATTAGAGTTGGTAGATTTTTCAAATAGTACTTACAGAATTGTTGAATTGTTAAAATTAAGTTTTTCATTTTTTTTTTTGAATCTTGAACATATTTTAGTATGAAGTTGAATTTTACTTATTTATGTTTTATTTACTTTAGTGATGGATTAAACTTTTAATTATTTTTTTATACCTCTTGTGAAAATTTAATTTACGATTATATTTCTTTTGTGTGTGTCTGTGTCGTCATCTATCCCATTATAGTATGAAGTAGTACCTTTTTGAGGATAAGACTGTAGTACTCAGTGTGTTAATTCTCTCTAGTCATTTGATACTCTTTACCAATAACAAAGAATGATGAATTCAAATCAATGTTTATTTCAAAGTGCCTTTGTCTGGTTATTAATTTGCCATTTCAATGCTTGGAAATGTGTGTATAACTTGTATATATGCATAAAAAAAACTGTTGATTTTAAATTTTGTAATATTTTGCCTGTTAGACTATTTGCTATTTATTATTTTTTTTACTGGAAAGTTTAAAATCATCCGCCCATTGTATGTATATGCGTTCATACTATATTTAAAAGCCTTGTGAGATCTGTATTTTTTCATTGCATATTATTACATTAAAATACTTGAAATTTTTCTTTACATTTGTGTACTTTTTTTTTATGAAGAGTACTTAGTGACTTTTATATTAACTTTATAATTATGAGGTTTTTCTGCTTTTTTACTTATGAATTTTTTTATGGGATTATACTCAGTAAAAGGTTATTTATTTTGTAAACAATAATCAATGTGTTTCTAATATTCATTTTTTGATAAATAACATTTTATATATGGAAAGGATTTAAAATTCAATAAGGCTGTAGACAGTAAGCGGGACTTCGAAAAATTAGAGCTTTATAAAGAAATTGGTGAAGAATTTAAAATATAACCTTAGATTAATATGTTACAATAATTGTGTGAATATAATATTTTTGATTAAGTGTTCAACTTCATTAAATTCTAACTATATTTTTTTCTATTTTATTTCTATCTTTACTCATACGACCAATTTTTTCAAATCAAAAAACGTTGCTAAATGCCGCGATTTACAGCAGCAGTAGAAAACCATTTCCGCTCAAGCTCAAACGCAATAATATTTAGCGTATACTCGGAAAATAATAGCATTGTTTATAATTTGTAATATTGATCTTGTATAATTTGTAATTTTAATCTGAAAAGTGATTAAAATGTAGGATCTATTTTCCATGGATGAAAAGCAGTGGAGTAATTTCAAAAATATGGTCAGATACGTAAGTACCCGAAAAATTATGGGGTTTAGAAAAATGGCGAATGAGTGAGTGAATATTAAAGTCGCACTTTTCAGCTACTAAAGGGCTTTTGGCGACGGACCTCGTAATTTTGAACCATGGTCAAGGGACGAGGACGACACCTGAGCTGACACCCTCTCCTAACTTCCACACCACACCAATAGGAGGACGTTTGAGCTCTCGTTTTACTGTGCATCTCTCTACTAGATGGCTGGTCTTGAGCGGTGCTAGGCTCGAAATCAGGACACGCAGGCTACGAGTCCATTACCCTTGACCACTTGGCTACTGCGGCCACAGCAAAACGGCGAAATGAGAGACATTGCGGAACTGTATGATTGCATTGAAGATAGCGAATTTGTGTCACTATCTACATAATAAAGACTCATTTGTCGCGATTTTGAATGGAGTTATGGGCTTTTGGCCACCAAAGTATTGTAGCTGTTATTAGATCTTTCATTTATTTCAAGTGTTCTGGTTTGTTTAATAAAGTGTTTTTAATTCTTCTAAATCTTCAATTTTTTTGTCGCTGGACTAATACGTAATAAGCATGCGCGGAAATCTATTTTCGAGTATGCGTGGAAATGATAGCAGCATTTGGTGACGTTTTTAGATTTGGCGATATCTTTTGGTTTAGCCAAATTGGTTGACGGTATTATATGTAAGTACTGAACTGAACTCAGTGGCGCAACAGCCCATGAGGGCTAAGGCCTACTGTGAGTACTTCAGCTTACGTGACCTTGGGCTCTGGGGTGCATGTGCAGATGTTTCGGCCAAGTGGTCAGTCTGACGCGATGCACACGGTTGCCAATTCAGCGTGTACGACACATGGGGAATCATGGTTGTTAACTTGGTGAGTTATTTTTAACGTTGGCAGGCTTGCGATAGTACGTAAGTACCATATAAACATAAATATTATATAAATATAATCTACATAAGTACTTTACATACAAATATTTTTAAATAATTCGACTAACTGACATTTAAATCGTGTATACTCATATATAAATATATCAGAGTGCATAATTATTTAAACATTGCCCTTTACAGAAAAAGGATAAAATATGCAAATCTCCCTATGAATGGGCACGAAAAAATTAACTACTTAATGTTCACATGCGAAAATGTCGTAAAAAAAACCGTACATTCGAACAACTGGATACTCTTGCCCAGAATCGGAAGTTTTCACATCTACCGCGTGGCCATAAGCACACACACAATTTTTTTTTTCTTCAATGTATTATTTGTGATGCATTCGATCGTTTCTACATTACTTAAATGGAAATTTCGCGTGAAATATTTGGTTACTGACAAAAGGAATTTAGTATATTTAATGAAAACTTTTGAAAGCACGTTCAGCATTTAGATTTCTCTACATTTAAAATCAGAAATTTTTAATTTGTGTAATTTTTTTATTTAAAACATAAATATATATTATTGAAATGAGAAATTCAGCTTGATTATCGCAGTAGATTTCGAGCATAATTTCTAAAAACTACAAAACTTGCATTATTTATGAAACATTGTATGACATCTGAAATTTTCATGAAAGCTCTCAACATTACTTTTATTATGAATTTCTTTTCTGAAATTCACATGATATTTATTATGGAAAATAAAATAAAATTAATTTAAAAAGTACCTTAAGAGTAAAAACGTAATGTGCAAATTAAAATTTTAGTAAATCAAGTATTAAAATGTGAATTTGATCACCGTATGTGAAGTGTATTTTCAAATGTTAATATCAACAGACTCTTGAGTGAAATAGTGTTTGGAATGGTGATACTGTTGCATCGAAATTTAAGTTGTAGTATTAGTGAATAATAGCAGCCTGAGCTTATTCCGCGGAAGCTTTTTATTTTTATAATCACTCAAATGATCTAAAAATTCTATGATATTTCAATATTATATAGAAGTTAAGTATGTATGAAGTTCAATTAGTGTTGATTATGCATTACGATTACTTTTTCGAGCGAACAGAAACATTTAGAATAATTATAAAAGACGCCAACTTAAGCAACGTAACATTAACAACAAACGATTCTATCTCGGCAAATAATTTAAGATACATAAATTTCAGTAACGCGAATTACACATTGAATTAACCCTTGAATCTACCACATTATGATTTACTGCAGTTTTTTTCCATGCAATATTTTTTTTTTTTTGAATCCCTACATTGAAAATTAAGGGGGGAAAAAGTACATTAAAAAATACTCAACTTTGGGAAATTTAATCCGTTAGAGCTAGTTAATTAAAGATATTCGACTGTAAAATTAATTATATACACTGTTTACTTAAAATAAATAATCAAATCGTTTCCTAAGATCTTAATTAACATACAAAAAAAATGACAAAAATTTTTAACAAAAGGGGAAATCATCGTAATCCCCTGAAAAAACCCAATTTCATAAACTATTTTTTCCCCCCAAAAAACTCATCTAGAACCCTTTTCCCATATCTTGAAGGTGTTTCAAAAAATTCCCGCTAAGTTTTAAGGATTCGTAAAAAAGGGTTTTTAGTTTTTAAATGGGTTACATAAAATACCCTCGGTAATAAAAAAGGGGGTTAAAACAAAAAAAATATTGAAGAATTTTCAATCAAACAATACCTTTTTACTACTGTATAAATTTTAAAAAGTTAAAAAAAAAAAAAGAAAAAATTTTAATTCATCGAAAATTTTTCCCTTTTCCCGAACGTTTCTCGGTTTTTCTTTAAATTCACCTCAAATCATTAGGTAGTTGAAATAAAATTTTAAAATCAATTAATCCCAAAAAATGGAGTATTATTTTCCTTTTTATTTGAATAGATCATTTAAATTTAAAATCAACGAAAATGCGGGTTTTTTTTTTTAAAATTTTAAAAAACCATTGTGTTTTTCGTTTTATTGGTGTTAAATGAATTGTTTGAGAAAAAGATTACGTATGTAAATGAAATTCATGACCTTAATGGGGAAAATTTTTGGTTAAATTAAAAAAATTACAAATGTGTTTTGAAAAAATTTTTCGTAAATTTGACTTTGGGGAAAAGGGGAAAAGGGTGACTGTTCATGAACCTGTTTTTCACCCCCTTTGTGCATTTATGAGTTTTCTAGTTCTTTAAAAATGATGAGTTCTACAAAAAAATGACTTTTAAAAAAATAAAATTAAGGGACCTTTTTGATGGAACATTGAATTTTTTTTTAAAACAAACATTTGCAGCGATATCCAGGCTATATATTTTACCAATACGATGTAAAAATAAAATACAAAACGAAACAAATGTATCATATACATGACTGTTATTGTTGTTCAAACTATATAATTCACCTTAATATTTTTTTTGTTTAATCAATTACTTCGAGGCTATTTCTCGATTTTTGATTCTATTAACATCATGCTGGGAGCTACATAATAGGTATTGGATATTGATAATTTTTTAATCGTGGTTAGATGTGAAGAGGATAGACACATAGGTCTTTGATTGTCTACATCAGTGATCTTCAAACATTATCGTATCATGGAACCCTTAGACCAGGGATGGCGAACCAATGACACGCGTGCCATTGATGGCACGTGACACTATATTTTGGGCATGTCACCAAATCAAACGGTTTGCATTTTAGTTCAAAATAACAAAGTTCACAATGAACTATTACGAACGTGAGTGATCGGTCTCAGGGAGCACATTCGTTTGTTATTGTGTTTGTTACTATCATTACAAGAAACTATAAGTGCTTCCCAAGCTTGAAAAAAACATATCAAAGATTTAGATGTACAAGAGAAACTAGACGAAGAAAAATTTATTGAGGAATTTATTTTTGTAACTGATTCCTCATTCAAGGAATTTTGAGCTAGATTTTCTCAGTTTAAGCGAAAACGCTCATATTTAAAATGTACCCTGATGTGACTTCATTTGATAAACTGAACTTGTCCCAATTCGATTGGTTGGAAATTGAAGAATTTGAAATGCAACTGTTTGATTTGTAGGTCGAGTTCAATATGGATTCAAAAATGTATTGAAACAAGTAAAAAGTTGGAATTGATTAAAACAGAAAGATTAACGAGCAATATAAGTAAAAATGTCAGTGAAGAAATTTTGGATACATTTTGGAATTTGGAATTTGATTCCACATACATTTAACTGTTTGAAGAAGCTCGCTCATGCTACTTTAACCATATTTTCATCTACATATGCCTGCAAGTCAATTTTTTTTTCAGAGATGAATAATATTAAAGACTTGCTTCGAAACCGTTTGGCAGATGAGCCCACTTTAGTATGCCTCCGCTAAAAGCAACGTCTTACACAATCCTAATATAAGTTATTTGTCATATAATCAGCAACAACACAGAAGTAACACTAATGTTACTTTAATTTGAATCACATATATAACTAAAACATTCACTACTATACAGACAAAAATGTATTTTTTCATAGTAAAAAAAAAAGAGTTTTGAGTTGTTTGTATTTAATCTTATTAATTTCCCAATAATATTTGATGGAACGTCTATACCTCATTAAATATTTTTGTAGAAAAAATGGCACGTTGATCCATAAAGGTTCGCCACACCCCTGCCTTAGACTTATCAGGTGTTTTGGGGAACAAAAAACTAAAAACCACATCTTAAAGAATATTTAAAATAGATCAAAATGTTATATGTATTTTATATAAAGGTAGTACAATAAAAGTAAAATAAGTATTCCCATAAAAATTATTCGCTAGGAGCACAGTAGAGGTGATGATAGCTATTTCTTATAAGGTAGAACATTTGTTTATTTTTATTTTTTAGCCATTTTATAGTTGATTTTGCAGTATGACATGTTGCTGAATCGTGGTGAAAAAAAAAAACTTTCCTCAAAGGTAAAGACGTTTACTTTCTTTGATCATTTGCTTCAAAACTTTTTACTGATAGTATGTAGCAACAATTTTAGCCTTTGGATCTACACACAAAAATGGTTTTGTTAAGCCTTGAGAGGACATTTCTATCCATACCATAACACCTGACGGCTTACTTGTCTTTTCCGAAAGAGCTGCGTCTTTGACTCTTTTTGCTTGAAATATATTGTATCTTCGTTTCGAATTGTAAATGACAGATGAAACAGTGCTTTATCCGAAGTTATTCATGTTTTGTATATACCTTTGCGTAACTTTAAATACAGAGGCCAAGAGCATTTTTTTTTTTTTTCGTTTTTCTACAGTCTTTGCAGACATTTGAAGACAGACTTGTTTATTCACCTTTTTATAACCAATTTTCTTTATCTGACGACAAATTGCCGATTGCGATAGCTATAGTTTCTTTGCCAAAGTTCTTTGAAGCAGAGGATTTTCTACAGCGTTAATTCTTTTCAACTTTTTATCTTTTTCATTAAGGACTTCCTTTCATTCACCTTTTTTCCCTTGGAGATTTTGAACACAAGCCAAATTTTATTTGGTTTGAAAGTTTAGATTGTAATACATTAGAAAAATGTCTTTTTTGATTTTTAAATGCTTTATTTATAACAGAATTTCAACAAACATCCTTCAAAAGCCTGAAAATTTTGTTCCAGGTTTGAGGATGATATTTCGGTACTAAAATTTACTTCTACTAATAAAAATGGTTTGATTAGTAATTTAAATGTTTCGTTTTTAAAATAAAACCATTAGTAACACAGTCACACTAAAATTAGTCACACTAATTTAAATCTCATTGTATGTAGTGCTTGTGGTAATTTTTTTTACAAAATGAAATCAAACTCTGTTGAAGTTATCTGCAGTCGCATTTCACATTTATGCATTTAATTTGGTTCTATATTTTGTTTTTGCTGTCTCATTCGTTGATAAAGATTTTTACCTAAATACTTGTTCCGAATGACAGTTCTGTATAAAAATCTTCTGAGTATTCTTTCAATTATTATGCAAAAATTTAGTTATTATTGCTTAAATTTAGATTTCAACATCGAATCTGTAGATAAGTTGTTCCCTCTCCTTTACTGGCAATCCTTCCGATTTATCATAGTACTCAAAAGGATTTTTCATTCATCCATGCTTAGTGTTCTCTTCTAGAAAATATTCAATTAAATTTTTTGATTGAAAAATTGTGATCCATTATATACAGTTTAACACTGTCCTTTAAATTCATTCATAGGAAGATGTTAACTTCTCAAAACATTGCACATCATCCTGTTGGAGATACAAGTGTCTGTTAATTTTTAAAACCAAAATGTATTCCTTTTGTTCTTTAATGTTTTATAATATGTACATTCAGAATATTTACTTCATTCTCAACCATAGGTTTTTTTATATTATTATTGAAAACAGTTATAAAATCCCCGTGCACCACAAAGTATCACACGGGGCTTACAGAAGTAAGCCTTAATCACACATTACAAGGGAAAGAAGGGGCGGGATCCCTTTTGAGGTTATGAAGGATTACAAAAATATTTACAATGAATTCATAGAACTTTTTAAAAGCACCTGGTGGAAATAAGTAGGTGAAGATTTGGAGGCCAATTTATATTAAGTCCCTTGAAAGTCAGTTTTAGGATCTTTCGTTCTCTGACAAACTGATAACACGGAAGGACACACATGTTCT
>BMAV01023860.1:0-107498 GCA_019973955.1 Trichonephila inaurata madagascariensis
AAAACCTTTTAAGATATGACGGTTTGAATTAACAGCATATAAAAGTCACTTAATTAAACATACTACTTAGACGAAACATGAAAAAGATTCTTAAAGTTTCATTAAAAAATTGTTAAAATAAAAAGTTATTTAACAAAAATATAATCAAATTTCAACAATGAGAGTAAGGAAAGATCAATTTAAGAGGAACGTCGTAATTTTCTAGAAAAGGGAAACTGAATTTTTTTTTCCAAAACAAGAATAAAATATGCCTGATATCTAAAAACTCTATTTCAATTGCTAAGGAATATAATATTAAAAGGCACAATGACACAAATCATGAAGCAAACTATATGGCCAATATTTTGCAAAATTTTGTGGAGACAAATTGTCCGAATTGAGATCAATTCTTAAAAAAACAATAAAGTGTACTCACTAAAATTGTTAAAGGCTAAACAGCTGTTGTAAAAGTTATATATTATTACATTTAATCACGCTAGCACACACAGATCGAAATCATTTAATGAAAGGAAATTTATTAGTGAATGTTTATTGAAAACACACCGGAAATATTTTGTCCAGCACAAACTAAGCAAATTAAAAGTGTGTTTAAATCAAAATATTGCAGCTAGCAGAGTTGATGAAATAGCCAAGAATTTGAGAAAGAGTATATATATATAAATTCAACAATATCAACATTTCAAGCGTATTTTATTGCAATATTGATGAAAAAAAAGATATGCGAAACTTCGCTCAGCTAGTCGTTTTTATTCACGGATGCGATGTTAATTTAAAAATAAGTAAAGAACTTTTCGAAATGAATTAATATTTGTAATACAACCACCGCAGCCGATATTTTGAATGTACTTATAGATGTTTTGAAGAAATATAAGTTACCATTGTGTGGAAAAGTTGGTTTGTCTTGCATGATGGTGCACCTACCATACCAGGTATCACTAAAGGAGTTGTTGGAATATTAAAAGAAACATGTGCAAACACAGCTTGGTAATAATAACTTTGAACATTTTCATTACATTATTCACCAGCAGGTACTGTGATCCAAAGTTGGGTAATTTTGGGAAGGGCCCAATTTTTGACAAAAAATTTTTTTAAAAAAAAAAAAAAAAAAAAAGTTTACAATATGGAAACCCCTTGCCAAGTTGTCCATTTTTTAGGTTTAATAAAATGGTAACCCCAAAACCGGTCGGGCACAAAAACACCCCATTTCAACGTTTTCATGACCTTGTTTGCTTTTGCACGTGGGATGATCACCGTTTTTCTTTTTTACCACTTTTTTTTTAAACTCGACGAATGGATATTTTAACTTTTGAATGTAAAAAAAAAAAAAAATTGTTTATGAATGAGTGAACGATTGAAAATGTCTCAAAGATTGTCCGAAATATGAAAAAAATTCGTTTGAGAGAAAATGAAGATCGTTTGTTTCATCGCCTAAAGCATCCACATTGGGATTCCACACTATTGCGTTTTAAATTGAAAATTTTTTTTTTCATTTTTTTTGTGGGCATTTTTAGAAACCGTTTTTTGTAAAAACATGACGAATGGTTTTTTCTTCCGATTAAAAGGAAGATTTTTTTTTGTATGAATGAAGGATTGTGAATCTTGGGTATAAATGTCCGAAATTCGGAAAAATTTGTATTTAATTTCATATTTTTGATTTGATGTTTCCATTGTTGTTCATTTTAGAAACCGGGTTTTTCGACGTTTTCCTTTTTGACGCGGTTTTAAAAACCGTTTTTCTCTTTGGCCTCTGACGCCATTTTAAAAAAATTGTTTTCTTTTTGGCAAAAAACCCCAAAACAGCAGTGTGTGTTCTAGGATTTTACCCCAAAGTTTTAAATATTCGACATTTTTTTAAAGATAGTCACCAAAATTGTAAATTATACTCGAGAACAAAACTTAATCTCAAAAATCGCTTCATTTCTGGAAGATAAAGTCAACATTTACCATATTTAAAAGGGGAGTTCAATAACTTTAAATCATAATGAGCAAAAACGATTTTTAAAAATTGTTGGGTGAAATTATAATTTTTTTGGGAAACCAAAATTATTTATGTGCAGAATTAAACGTGGACAGTAATAAAGTATCTGGCGTTCCAGTTGATATTACAACCATTTTAAAGAACTTAATTTTTTAAGCCAAGGCGAAAATCATGTTAATACAACTCTATTTGATAAACTTTTTTAAAAAAAAATGCAACATCAGAAGGAATCATCAAAATTTAAAAATGAAATGGAATGCCAAACATTCTATTAGTACAAATAAATGAGGAAATTTTCAAAGTAAAAAAACAATTTTAAAATGTAAAATCACTTTTGGGTAGCCACCACGCCTGCAATAAGTGCTGCTATAGATGGCATGAGTCGAACAGTTTTTGAATGTCTGCTTGGGGAAAGGGAAACCATATTGCTTGTAGGCAGAAAAAGTTTGTTTTTTGAACCCAGAACCATCCGAGAAAAACCTGCCCAAAACCCCAAACCCACACGTGCTCAATGGGCAACATACCCGGCGAATAAGGGAAAGGAAAACTCTTGCGGGGGGCTGCGGGCCAAACGTTTTTGCAACATTTTGGGCGTGCATTATCCTGCTGAAAAGAAGCTTCGGATTGCCTTAAAGGGGAGGGAACGATTTTGGTGTAACCCCTTAGGGACTTGTTCATTAATTAACCTCAATTGAGAAATTGGATCGTCCATGAAAAAACACCCCCCAAACCATAACCCGGGTTTAGCCATTGTCCGATAATGCACTCGGGAAGGCGCGTTCACCGGTATAGTCGTTTGGCCATAGGGCCCACAAACTGAAGCGTGATTCATCTAAAAGACAACTTGGTGCCAATCAACGACGGCTCTGTGCCCGGGAGCCCACGCAGACGCACCCGTCGATTTTTTCCTGGGGGCGTGGCATGAAAAAGGGGGGGGCGAAAGGCCTTGCCCCGGGCCCATACGTGGGGTGGCGATATTGAAATTCAGAAAATATTTCAAGCCCAAATTGCACCCGCGGCACAAGTCAAGCGGAACCACCCCGAGGCTATAGGGGGGAGCGGGTGAAGTCAGGCCAAAAGTCATAAAATTTTTTACAACTTTGGTTTTGTACAACTGTATGTCGGGGTGGCTCTAGGGCCGGAAAAAGTCCCAGTGGGGGGCGGATTTGACTGAATTTGAAAATATTTTTTTTGGTCGAAAAATTTGGATGAAATTTTTTTGAAAAAATTTTTATTATTTACACTTTGGAAACGTAACAAATTATTTGGTTTTTTAAATTTAAAAGTCGACCCCTTGTGTAAAAATTTAAAAATTATATTCTTTTAAAAAAAAAAAATTTATTACGTGGTATTTGACTTTGCGTGTAGGGCACCCCCTCGGGACAAATAGATATGCTTATCTTCAAATTTTCCACTGCATTGATATGGGTTTCCGGGAAACTCCCAAACAGTACTTTTTTATTCCCGGAATGACATTTTAAATAATCCATCAAATAGCTACTTTTTAATGGACAGGGGTTTCAACCCCCGGCTTAAAAATTTTGCCCGACCCTACTGAGGGAATTTTTTTAACGTTCTCCGAACTTCCCAGACAGAGGGGAATTTGCTTTACCCCAGAGGGGGGCTGTAATAAGAGAAAATAACAACCCCAAGAGTCGAAACTTTTGCCAGGGTAAAAATAAAACCGGGAAAATTTTTTGAATCAGCCGTCATCGAACAGCCTAAACTAAAAAAAATTCAGTTTTGAAGAAATCGCATTTCTCCCCATAAAATTTTTTCTAATCCAGAAAATTTTAATATATCTTTTTATTCTAAATATATTTTTTGTTTTATCTCTTCTTTTCTTTAAATTTTTAAAAAGGGGATAACAATGTTTTGAAATTTCAAAAACTTTTATGAATTTTCCCCCATTATATTTATTCATATGATTAATTTCCAACAAAAAAAAATTTAAAATAAGATTTTTCGATTTAAAAGTTAAAAAAAAATTTTGGAAAATATATCTTTATGGTATTTTTTTCCATTTTTTTTTACTTTTCTATTTTTTGTATAGTTTTTTGAAAAAAAAAGTAATTAACAAAAATTGTTTATATCAAAAAGTTAGTGAATAGTATAAGAAAATTATTTCCGTCCAGATAGTAAAATTTTATGAAAAAAAAATCCGAATTATGTAAAAAATTTTTAAAATTTTGAACAAAGGGAAAAAACCAATTAGAAAGGTTTTTTTGGGGGGGTGACTGTAAAATGTATCTTATTTTTACACTTTTTCAAACAGGGAAAACAATTCAATTAAAAGTGCATTTGGGGTATAAATTATTTACTTTAAATTAAAATTTTTTAAAATTTTAGACTTTTATCAAAATTTAAAACAAAATTTAAAAAAAAATAAAAAAAATCAAGACCAATGCTTTTTTAAATTCCATTACCTAATAATCCTGCATGATTTTTTATTATTATTATCGTATCAACAAAAAAAGATTATATTAAAATTTAGAATCCAGTAAAAACATTTTTATTACATCTGTGTATATAAGATTTTTTTTTTGCACAGTAAGATTTTTTTTTTTATATTTATTTTCTAAACAAATTATAGGATGTAAAAATTTTTTCAATGAAAATGAGTGATTTATTTTTTACAATTTTTTTTAAAAATTTTTTTTAACCTTATACAACTACATTTTACCAAAAATTATAACTGAAAAATTTTAAAAATTCATGTAAAATTTAAAAAAAAATTTGCATTCAAACAATTATGAGGTGTCAAAATTTATGTGTTCCCTTTAAATTTATTGTTTTCTGATAAAAGTTAATAAAATTTAAAAAATTGTAAATCTCAAAAAAGTATTTTTTAAATTTTTATTATTACTAAAAATTCAAATTTTAATCCTTTGGAAATTTTTGAGGGAAAAAAGTTGGAAGAAAAATATGTTTAACTTTGTTTCAGTGTGTTAACTTTTCCCTTTTAAGGAAAGAATGTTTTAATCAACATGAAGATTTTTTAAAAATTTTGCCCTTTTTAAAAAAGATAGCATTAAATTTAATTTTTCAAGACCCATTTAAAAAAAAAAAATATGATTAATATATTCGGGTTTAAATTTCAGAAACTTAAAAATAAAAAAAGAGTAAAAATGGAAATTTTTTTTGTAAGTGTAAAAAAATATAAAAGAGTTAAACCCAATTACTGAGGGTCAGATAATCCCGAAATTTTCCCTATTATTTTACCAGGGGTGTCTTTTTAAAAAATGGTTTTTAAAATACGCCAAAAATTGTCATAACCAAAAATTTTTCTCGGAATAATAAAAAGGGGAATTTTGGATAAAGAGGCAGAATGGGGGTCAGGAAAAATTGAAGAAATTGTATAAGATGCCAACGATATAAGTGTAAATCTCCGGGAAACCCCGGGGTCCCGCCGGCGTCGTGTCAATGACGCAGCGGTGTTCGAGGTAGGGGTGTGGAAAGGGCCCCATATGGGGGGGGGCAAATGTTTATTGTCTTGTTTATGCGCAAATATGGGGCCCTTCAAGAATTGAACCCTCATTTCCCTAAGCTTTTTTTTTTGTCGTTGAGACGTTTTTCCAGGGGGGAGAAGGAATTTATTCCAAAAAAGGACAAATTTTCGAGGGGCTCAAGGGAATTAAGGGAGACGGAAAAATCTTGAAACTAACTAACCTACAACGCTAATTTGAAATTTTTTTCCCACAGCCGCTTTTTGGGGGGGGTTGGGGGAAGGTTGTTTGTGTGTTAAAAAAAACTTTAAAGGGCTCTCGGAACCGTTCTCATGACCGAGGGTTCAACAGTATTGTGCACTGTGAATGTAATTAATTCTAGGCCATTTTCTTACCTATCCGAAAACCTGATGATTTAGTCCCCCCTGTCCCCAGCCATTTTTGTGGAAAATCGCTACCTGGGCGTTCCTGATTTGGGTTCCGGGATACAAACCTACGTAAAAAGGGTTTTATATCATCGTTTAAAAGATTTAAATAGACAGAAAAATCTTAGGTCTCCTAATTCCGAATAAAAAAAAAGGGTCCATTGTCAGAACTACGGCTAGGGGAAATTTTCCCATTGGTGATGAATCAAAAACGGGTCCATTGGCCTTAGCTAAGGTCATTCAGCTTTCCGGGA
This sequence comes from Trichonephila inaurata madagascariensis, assembly GCA_019973955.1. Taxonomy (NCBI): domain Eukaryota; kingdom Metazoa; phylum Arthropoda; class Arachnida; order Araneae; family Nephilidae; genus Trichonephila; species Trichonephila inaurata. Next base: position 6,104 of record BMAV01023860.1, read on the forward strand.
AAAGGGCGGCAAAATCAGAACTGTGGAACTAAAAAACCGAACTGGAAACAGCTAACCCCTTCAAAAAAGTCTATCCTTTAAATGGGCGCGAAACCCGATGTCCTTAAACGATTGTACATTTACAATCCACTTCATTTCTAGTGATATGCTTTCAGATCCTAACGACTCCATAGCATCTTGCCTAGAGTATACAGGCATGGACGGGTCATCAAGGCAACAGAGAAACTAGACCTCTTTAACAAGGACTTATATGTTTTTGAGTCCCAAGTGATGTTGACTCAAAAAGGGGGAGGATGTTGAAGGCCACCGCAACGAACTCTCTCTATGACGCAATGCTTCGGTGGAGTCAAAGAAGAAGAGTCTTTTGCCGATTGGACTATTTTATTATTACACACACAACCTTTGCTTTATGTTAACTGTAAGATTAACGGAGAAATCCTTTGTTCGAATTAGTACTGCGGGGACTTCGTATGTATATGTACACTGGTGTGCAAAACTTAAGCAACAGGTGGGTTTATTGCCATAACTTCACGAAAAATCATCTGAGAGACATGAAATTCTGAAATGAGGGAGAGTATTATGTACGTAAAGGATGACGAAAGCATCGGCGCTGAAAAAGGAATAAAACGCATACGGTATGGAATCAAACAAAAACAAGCTTTATTGAACGCTTAGTATCGTGACTCATGATTGTCTATCCAACAGGAATAACAACAAGCAGATGTTCCTTAATATGGTATATGCTCTCCCCTTACTACAATGGTTGCTTTGCACCATCTCCGCATACTCAGAACCAGCTGGTGCAACATTTCTTGAGGTAGGAGTGCCCATTCCTCAATCAACATCTGCTTGAGTTGTTGGTTGTTCTCCGGATGATGTAAGCGTGTGGCAATACGTCTCCCCAAAGCATCCCACACATGTTCAATGGGATTTAAATCTGGGGAGCACGCTGGCCAATCCATTCGAGTGATATCTTCACTTTCCAGCAGCTCCTCAACAGCAAGAGTGCGATGTGGCCGTGCATTGTCATCCATAAAATGAAGTCTGGGGCCAATGGCACCCCCGGAAAAGATGCACATGGGGAAGAAGTACCTCCTCACAATAGCGATCCTCGGTTACAGACCCTCTGTCGAAAATGTGAAGCTCAGTTCCGCCGTTCAGCATAATACCAACCCAGACAAGAACTCCAGGACCACCGTAACGATGTCTTTCCTTGATGTTACTGGGATAAAACCGAGTCCCGATCTCTCCAAATCAAAACGCGTTGAGAATCGCTTCTGGTACTGAACCGACTCTCATCCGTAAAGAGGACACGACTCCATTGATCAGTTGTCCAGTTTTTGTCCTCTCTGGCCCACTGTAAACGGTGGCTTCAGTGGCCATTTTTCAACGGGAGGCAGCGTTCAGGACGGCGGGCGAACAGGCCCCTTTGTGAAGGCGTCTGGCCACAGTAAACCGCTACACTTGTCGACCTGTTGCTGTACAGAGTTTCTGAACAATGGCGCTTGCTGACTTCTGTCGATCTTTTTTCGCCTGCAGGATGATATATCGGTCATCCCCTGCAGTTGTCGTCCTCGGGCGGCCACACCAACCTTCTAACAGCTGTACCTGTGGTTTGGAACGCTTTCCAAGCGCGCGAAACGACACTTTTGTTGATTCCGAACTCTGCAGCTACACTGGTGCCAGTACGCCCCTCTTCAAGCTTTCCGATCATTCTTCCACGTGTGAAGTCATCCAGATGATTTCTTCTAGCCATATTTCACGAACTGACTGCGTGCATTTTGCAGAAAATTTGGTGAATTACGCCCGCCCTTTCCCTTTCATTCTACGGGGTTGAGCAGCGCGCCCCGGGAACATCACGCCCTGCATACCCCTCACATCGCTTCTGACGTTTTTTTTTTCCCTGATATTTGCTTTAACCAGGACGTTTCTCCCCATTTACGTGTTCCCTCACTGATCCCCGGACCCCCTTTTTCGAATTTTTTATGGTTATCTGCAAAATTTTTTACATTGTTGCTTAAGTTTTGCCCCCCGTGGTAGAATGCTGTTTTCCCGTGAAATGATATCTGTATTAAAATTGCTATGAATAACCCTGGTGTGATTATTAGGAAATTTTTTAAAACGGGGGCTGGGATTTTCCCCCCCCAAAAATCCTTTTTTTCTAGCCAAAGGTGGATCGCCCAAGGCGAACCTTGGAAAACCCCCAAAAAAAAACCATTTTGCATTTGCTTCGGTATACAAAAAATTCCGCGTAGTAATACACTGCATTTTGATATTCTTTTTTTTTTTAAAAAGCCCCGGTTCTCGGGAAATTTTCACCAGGGTAGTTTCAGCAGTAATTTAACGTTTAAATTCAATTCATTTTTAAAAAAAAAATTGAAACCCAAACCCGATTTAAAATGTTTTTGGCTTCTAATGCAGTTCAATTTTTAATTTTTTTTTTTTTCAAAAAAAAGAAAAATTGTCTTTTTAAATATGAAGGTAAATTACATTAATTTTACAAATACAAGACATAAATGAAAATTTACATTTAGTTTTTAATTTTTTTTAGTAAAAAGGGAAAAGTAATTATTTATCTCACCCCAAAAAATATCTTTTTTAAATTTCCAAAAAATTTGGTTTTATCTCAAATTTCGGGAATTTCAAAAAGGAGATAAACCACTCAAAATTTTGAAATATTCAAATATTTTTTTACTAAATTTTTCCTCCATTATATTTATTCATTTTTTGATTAATTTTTACCCCAAAAAAAAAGATTATTTCATACTATTTTTTGATGAATAGTTAAAAGATAAAATTTTGGGAAGCGAATATATACTTGCAGTACGGTATTTTTTTTCACTTTTTTTTGTTACTTTTCTTTTTTTTTCATGTATATTTTTTCAAAAAATAGTTTTTAAAAAAAATTGTTGATATCACCATTTTAAATTGAATAGTATAAAAAAATTCATTTCTGCTCCGATAGTAAATGTGATAAAAATTTATTTTCCAAAATTTAAACCATGTTTTAAATTCTAAAACAACAGAAACATCACGACTTTGGAAGCAGATTTATTGGGAGGGGTGACTGAAAAATGATATCTTATTTGCACTACTTGTCTGAACGGGAAAAATCAATTCAATTAAGAGTGCATTGGGATATAAATAATTTTTACCTTAAATTAACATTTTCAAAAAATTTTAAAGCCCTTTTAAAAAAACAAAATTAACAAAAATTTAAAAAAAAAAACCCCAAGACCTAAGGGTTTTTTTGAAATTCCTTTTATTCCAAAATAATCCTGCATGTTTTTTTAATTATTATTACCGTCCCAAAAAAAGAAAGACTATATTAAAACTCTTAATCCTATAGAAAAAACACTTTTATATACATCTGTGTATATAAGATTTTTTTATGTGCACAGTAAGATTTTATGTGTATATTTATTTTCTAAACAAGTTATAGGATGTAAACATTCTTTTCAATGAAAATGAGTGATTTCCATTTTGTACAATTTATATTTCAATTTTTTTTTTGAACCTTATACAACTACAATTATACCAAAAATTATAACTGACATTATTTAAATATTCATGTAAAAATTAAAATAGAATTTGCATTCAAACAAGGGATGAAGTGTAAAAAATTTATGTTTCCTTTAATTCATTGTTTTCGAAAAAGGGTTAAATAAACTTTTAAAAAAACTTGTAAACCCAAAAATTTAGAAAATTTTTTAAGAATATTTTATTTTAATTACTAAAGATTCAACATTATATCAACTGTAAAATTTTTTAGAGTGTGAAAAACGTTGGTAAGAAGAATATGTTTTTAAATTTGTTTTATTTGTGTTAACTTTTCTCCGGGAAACCAAGAATGAATGTTTTTAATCAAAAATGATTTAGATTTTTTCAGAGATTTTAGCCAATTTTTAAAAAATGAAGCATTAAATTTAGATTTGCTTATAGAGCATAGCCAATAAAAATATGATTAATAGCTTGGGGTAATTTGGGAAATTAAAAAAAAGAATAAGTAGTAAAAAAAAAGAAATCTTTTTTAAAAATAATTTTTTTAAAAAAAGGGTTTTTTTAAATTTTTTTAAGGTAAGCTTTTTTTGTAAATTTTTATATACAGCATTTCCACTTTCAATTTTTTTTATAAGTAATATGTAGGACAAAAATACCATTGAATTTTGTGGGTGGGGGTGCAAAAAAGAGAGCAATTTGTAAAAATTTTATACCTTTAAATCTGTTTAAAAAAAAAAAATTCCTTTTTTTTTTTGATTATTACTACTTAGAAAAATAAACCACATTTTAAATTTTATTATCAAAAAAAAAACAGATGTTTCTACCCTTTAAATTTTTTAGCATGCATATAACCATTTGGGAAAAAAATGTTATTTTTTAAAATTTTTTCGATGACACCCCTTTTGGGTCCATAATAATCAAAATTTTTTATTATTTGAGGACTCAAAATTTCTTTTTATATTCTAAGAAAAAAATCAATTTTAGTGTTCATTTTTTAAAAATTTGGGATTTTTTTTTAAAAATTTTGTGCTTGTTTTTTTTTTTTTTTGCCCAAAATTTTTGATGAAATTTTTCTTCCCAAAAGGAAATATCTTGAAGAAAAAATTTTTAAAAATCATTTATTAAGTCATCAAATACTTTTTTTTGCTAAAAAATAATTATTAAAAACTATATATATTAACAAAAAAAAATTTTGTATAAAAAGGTTTTTTAATGTTTTATTGTTATTTATTTATTTTTTCTCTTCATTTTTGTAATAGATACAAAATACAAAAGTTTTAAAAAAGTTTTAAACCCCAAATCGTCTGTGGTTTTTTCGTATGCTTTTAAATTTGATTTTTTAAAAATTTTTTTAATTTTTTTTTCCCCTTCTTAAAAAATGGCTGCGGTAACCCCAGTGATTATTGTCACGAACCCATGGGAATGGGGTTACGGGTTCTCCAACGTGGGGAAAAAGGCTTAAAGTACATTAAATCTTAGAGGCCCCAATTTTTCCCCCGTTGTTGTGGAGGGTAGTTAGGAAAGGGGGTTTCCATTCATGTGTCGTCCTCGTCCTTGACCGAGGCCCCAGGGAAATTTCGCAACCCTTTTACCAACATCCCTTTTGTTGCTTTTTAGTGTGGGGAAAAATTTAAAGTGATTCCCCGACCCCCGCTTTTTACCTTTTCTTGACTTTTTATACATTTTTTAAAAGGTTCTTTTTTAAAAAAACCGTATATCAAATGGTAAATATTGCTAAAATTACAAAAGAAAAAAAATTTTTTATGTATTCCTTTTGGGGTTATACTTGAAAAATTTTTTTATAAAAAAATTTAAAATCCTTTTATGGGAAAAATCTTATAAAAAATTTTGTAAGAAATAAAATTAAAGTCATTTTTTTTTTTTTAAATCTATGGGTTTTGGGCTTTTGGGCTGTTAATTTTTAGCGTTGCGGCAGTGGGGGTATCTTTTATGAACTAGCATTAACATCACAAAGCGAAGACGATCGTTTTAGCGTGATCGGGTTTAAGGGGACTCCCTTCCGGGGGGGGAAAGGGACCCAGAACGAATCTTTTCTTCCTTCAGGGTTCTTTTTGGTTTGTTTAAAACTATCGGGATAATATATAAACACATTTATTATTTCCCAGAACGGCAAAACCCTCTGTGGTTCAAACCCGGGTAACTGCTCGAAACGGGAAACCCGTAGGGTTGCCCGATAAAAATATAAAATATTTACAAAGAAATGTTTCAAACCAAACCGCCACAGTCCCCCCCCATTTTCCCAAACTGGGGTACGGGAGGTCTTAACAAAAATCCCTTTAAAACGTATCTTTTTTGGAAAAAAGCACTGGCGACCGGGAAAGGGGGGTTTGGGTAGCAGGAACCTCTTGTGTGTTTTTGGGGGTCCAGGGTTGGGGTTAGGGCTCTTTTTTAAAACCCGACACAACATGAATGTTGGGTTTAATCACCATAAAACCCCCAAAATTTTTTTGTCTTGTAGCTGCAGAGTGATTTAGTTTTTTTCCCGGGCGTTTTAAATACAAAAGGGAAAAGGGCCATCTGGGGGGGTTGTAATGGTTTTTTTGATAGCATCCTTTTGGGAAAAAATACGCGTGAGTACATTGAGAGAGTTCTGGGTGTACAAAAACAGTTTTACGTCCATGTGAAGATGTAGGAACGGGTTTGAGATTATGCATGGTTTGTTTCACACAGTTGTTGCACAAACTCGGAAACGTTGTTCGTACCCGTATCTTGGAAAAAATTGCTGGGTAGACGGATAGTTGTTCCGTACACCATTTCAGCAGCAGTAGCATTAATGTCCTCTTTAATGACAGAGCGTAAGCCAAGGAGAACAAAAGGAAGTGGTGGATCGGTGGTGAATTGCGAAATGAAATCTAAGTGGTGCAGTTGGCGTGGGCCAGCCTTATCTAGTTTTTGATTAAAGGTGAATGTTAAAGGTTTGTTGTCGGTGTATAACATTAGTACGCGACCCTCGATCATATGTCGGAAAACTTGATAGCGGAATAAGCTGCCAGAAGTTCACGGTCAAAAGCACTGTATACTTAGTTTGAGCTAGTGCTAATTTTTTAGAGAAAAACCCTAAAGGTTTAAAACCATCGCTGGTGATCTCATTTAAGGAGGCACCAAGACCAAAGTCTCTAGCATCAGTCATCAATGCGAGATCAGCATCCTGTGAAGGATGAGCTAAAAGTGTAACGTTAGCTAGTTGATTTTTACATTGGTTAAATGCATTGATAGCTTCCGCGTTTCATTCTACTTCCCACTTATCATTTTTCTTTGGGTTTTTGATAAATTCATGTAAAGGAGCTTGTATGTGTGCTGCCTTAGGTAAGAATTTTCTATAAAAGTTCAAAATACCCCAAAATTTTCTGAGGTCGCGAACTGTGTGTGGTAGGTTGTTTATAATTAGCGATGAGTTCTACTTTTTTAGGAAGGGGTAAGATACCATTTTTATTTACAAGGTAACCTACAAAAGGTACTTCAGAGCATCCGAACATGCATTTACTGGTGTTGATGGTCAAACCATAATCATCAAGCCTTTGTAAAACTTCTCTCACGTGTTTCTTATGAGAGTTGGCATCTGTCGATGCAATTAATATGTCGTCCAAGTAGACGAAACAATAGTCTAAGCTCCTTAAAACCTCGTGTATAAATCGCATCCACGTTTGAGCGGCGTTACACAATCCGAATGGCATAAATACAGATTCGAAAGTTCCGAAGTTTGTAATTATTGCCGTTTTATGCCTGTCGGCAGGATGAATGGGAATATGATGGTAAGCTCTTTGAATATCCAGTTTTGTGAAAATTGTTTTACCTTTGAGATTTTCGTTAAAACTTGTTAAATTGGGAATAGAGTATCGGTCGGGTCTAGTTTGTTTGTTTAGAGCATGATAATCACCGCAAGGACGCCACAATTTCGTGTCTTTTTTGGAAACCATGTGCAATGGAGAATACCAGTTTGATTTAGAAGGGATAATAATACCCTGATCGAGCATATATTGAAATTCTTGTTTTGCAGCTTCAAATTGTTGTGGATTTAACTTTCGCGCTCGAGCATGCACTGCAGGACCAAATGTTTCAATGTAATGAAAAGTATTGTGTTTAATTTTTTCATTAAATGGTCGGGGTCTTGGAAGATCGGGAAAATCTCGTAGGATGGCAGAATACTCCGAATCAAGTGATGCAGCTAAGTTCTTAATCTGAGGTTCAGAACCAGTAAAACGTTCTCCTTTTGTGGATAATTTTGTCAAGGGATCGATAAGACGCTTGTTTTGTATGTCGATTATTAATCCGTACTTATTTAAAAAATCGGAACCGATAATCGCTGTATTAACATCTGCTATTATGAAATTCCACGAAAATGATCGCAATAAATTTAAGTCTAGTTTAAGTAATTTTTAGCCGTAAGTTTTGATTGTAGAATCATTGGCTGCAAAAAGTTCAAATTTATTTGGTTTCATATTTTTGTTTGGTTTCGGAATAATGCTGACGTCTGCGCCTGAATCAACTAAATAACGTTGATTAGTATGTTTGTCAAAAACAAATAGGCGACAATTTTTAGCGAGCGCATTTACATGACAACAAGACGCCGCTGTAGTCATGTTTCCTAGTTTTCCGACTGAGAGCTAGGTCTATCACGAGACTGGCGATGTAAGAAGTCGCAAGGTGGGACACAGTTACGGGCGTTCGCACGATAACGTTTGTGATAAAAACAAATAGCCTCATGGTTTGTTGTTCTATTCCTATTTCGCGAGCGCGACGATGACTTCCGACCAAAGAATTGTTTATTTCAGGGCCACGACATACGAGATATTTGAAGTTTTAATTCTACAATTTGTTTGGCTAATTCTTGAATTTCAGCGGATGTGTTGAGTTCAGGTGCAGACGTGGCGGAATAAACCGCGGCGGGCAAAGCAACGTCTGCTACCTTGTCTGCGATTTCGGCTAATTTATCTAAAGTTTCTGAGGAAACTGAAAGTACAGCCTGAATTTGGGATGGGAGACGCTGTAACCATAATTTTTTTAGAAATTCATCTTGCAATTGACCACCGGACAGTTCTTTCATCTTTCGTAGGAAGTGGCTTGGTTTATCATCGCCTAATTGTAATTCGGTTAAAAGTTTTTTTTATTTTTTGGTGTTCCGAATCTGCAAATTCTCTAATTAAGCGATCGGATAGCGTTACGTATTTATTTTCAGCCGGAGGTGAAAGAATAATATCGGAAACATGGGAAAGTCCTTCCGGATCCAACATAGAAACGAGTGCTGCATATTTTGTTTCATCTTGAGTAATTTGACTCAAAACGAAAGCACTGTCACATTGCCGAATCCAAAGTGCGACATTATTTCGCCAAAACACTGGAAGGCGTAACGCGATCCTTCCAACATTAGAAGAATCTTCACCCGTAGGTGATGTCATGTTTGTAAGCAAAACAGCGAGCTAGTGAGGTCAGGGAGAAAGAATGGAATAAAAAAATGTACCGAAACCACTTGACTACGAAGGAATGTTCGCCAATTGAGAGGCAATATATCATACAGAAATGAAACATAAATGCACATTACAAATAATACAACATACATTAAATGTGAAAGGTATAAGAAGCTGAAATACATTATCGCGAAAGAAATAGATAGCTAAAGTATATTTAGAATGATTATATATTGAGGAGTTTAGCACAAAGAAACAAGGCGTGACTAAAAACGCACTTACTTGTGATTTCTTTGCCATCCGAAACTTTTAGGGATTAATTAATGCGCAGAAGGTGCTCACGTCTGCTTCAGTCACCATTATGGTTGCGACTTGGTCTGATAATTTTTAGTGTCTTTTGTGTTTAAGTTAACACTATCGGATAATATATACACACATTTATTAATCTCGAGAACGGCAAGACCCTCTGTGGTTCATAGTCTCGGAGTAACTGCTCGAATGAACCAGTAGGGTTGCCAGATACAATATAAAATATTTACAAAGAAATGCTACAGAGCCAGCCGCCACAACTCCTTGGACGATCTGGAAGTCAAGCTAGATGTGCATATAGACAAAGGTTTTTCCATTACCTACGTAAATATTTTTCTATGAATGATACATTTCATATTAAACATATAGTGTTTAGTGATGCTGATTGCTGTGCAATGGGCCTGAGTTCAAATTCCGGAGAAGGCATGGATACTTGTAAATGAAGAGTGCCTTTGAGGCATTGGGGTACTCTAAATACCATCGACCCGTCTTCTCGTAGTTGGTGGGGGGGAAGAGGTGGGGGGCCCCCTGATCCCCCAAAGGGTGCTTCCAAAAAAGGGGTGGAATCAGGCAAAATCCCCTGCCCTTAAAGGTGCCAAAGCCAAAAAAAGACGGGTAAATCTGCCTCTTACCATGGATGAATTTTTGTGGGCCTTGTTTGTGTTTATGGGTTACTGTCCCGTCAGGGGGATGCAAAAAGCAATTTTCCCCAGAGAATGAATTTTTATACACGGGAATGTAATGCAGAGATGTCAAGACAGTTGCAGTTTTCTAACGTATAAAAGAAAAGGGAAACTACTTTTAATGCGGAAAAAACGAACTTTTAAAAATGATAATTTCTTTGAATGAATTGATCAAACCAAATTTTTAAATTCACAAAAGATATGTTTAAAGAAAAAAACGTTTCTGTTCTTCCCGCCCGGGATTTTATTTTTTTTAAAATTTCTCAATATGACTGACACTACAAAACATGAATTCGTTTGCAAAATTTTTTTAATAAATATTTTTTTTGATCCTTTTTTTGTTGAGGAGCATTGATTCATAAACAAAATGCATCATTCTTTCAAAAACTTTAACATATAATATAATATTTACGCTATGAAAACCATTCGAAATTTTTTTTAATTAGTTTCAATTCTAAAGAAAATTTTTACCAAAACAGTCCGGTTACTCATTAGGCGGAGTAGGCAATTGCCTACGGGCCCCTTTGGGGCCCCAAATGTTCTGTTATTAGTGCTCCAAAATGGTACAAGGCCCCGAGAAATTCGACTGTCTAGGGCCCTCCATGTCATTTAATACGACACTGCGTAAAAGAGAGGGAATGGGTCAGAACCACACAAAAATATAAATTTTCATTTGGTTAGTCGATTGACCTCGCGCGCTCGCGTAATTCTGAATTGCGGTACCAGTTAATGTAACTTTATATCTGGCCGCAGTGGCGCACACAAGGGGGTGTCCTGGGGTCCCCCCCCACAAAGCCCTTGATTTTTTTCCGATTGGTTATAATTCTAAGTATATAATACGTAAAATTTAATTAAATATTTGTTATTAATGATTAATTTTATTAATTAATGCTAATTATTTATTCAATAATTAGTTTTTTACTTTGTTTTGTTCCTGAAAATCGATAAAATCAAAAATAGCATGATACAAGAATGGTGAACATTCAACCCCGGACCCCTTGAAAAATTCCTATGTGCGCTACTGTCTGTGTGACCGCGTATATAAATTTAAGTAAACACATGTTGCGAAATTATAATAATTTGAAGGGGAAAAGGCGGTCTTTTTTAATCGTTATGTTTAATCAGCACTTTTTATTCCTCTACTGGTTGACTTTTAATTATTAAGTTTAAGAAATATTAAATATAGCTTTTCATGTTACTTAGAGAACAGGAAAATATTCAATTATAATTAATTATATTTCATTTCTGCAAATTAATTTATTTTAGCATCATTTAACATCATAATATAAATAAATATTAAAATGTATTATACTATTTAAAAATATAATGTAAACACATATATTTAATATTCCTAGTTTTCTATTACTTTAATTTCAAAACAATATTAACTTTTTGGAGATAAGGTTTAAGAATGGGTTATATTGGTTCCCCACCCTCAGTGATTTCGAGGCTCATTCCCCTCTTATTTTTGTTCAAAACTAAAGATAACAATTTTCCTGGTCTTTCACTTTCAGAAGGAGTCACAAGACCACTCTTTTGTCAAGAATAGGGGAGTGGTTCAAATACTTTAAAACTACCCTACAAGTTTCTATTACTACGAATTCTTTTTCTTTTATTTTTGCTGCCCTTCATGTCTAAACTATGATCGTTTGATAACCACATTGCAAAAAAAAAAAAATTACTGGGCCACACATTAATATTTTTTCAACAAATTGAAAAAAAAATTAACCCTCTATGTAGTTTTATTATAGATATGTATAGGTACATATATATTTATTTTAAACTTGTAAAAGTTTCGTTCCATTTAGTTTGGATTTTATAAAGATTGAAAAAAATTCAATGTGTAATGAGATGGATGAGAGAATTTGCTTTTGTTAAACAAGCAAATTGATGTCGGGATCAATAGACGAGCTTGCAATTCTTAATACGTTTTGAAGATGTTCGTCAGTGATTTTTTGGCGAATTTTCGCGAACGTTCGATGGCCCCTTTTTCTGTAAAGGGCTCCCTTGTCCAAAAGGATTAGGAAATCAAAATTAAATGCAATATACTGCATACAAATATTGTAATTCTTCAAAAAAATTCGCCGTCGAGTGGATACACACATAATTCGAAACGTAAATTCTCATGGCATACTAGGAGGTTTTATTTAAAAAAAATTGTCAACGAATCGATACTATATGAAAAATATTGCAAACATTTATTTATTTTTTTAATAAAAATGTGTAAATTTAAATATTTTAATAATTTGCGTTTGAGCTGCATTTTAAAGGCTTTGAGGCTGCACTTTAGACAAGCATGTCTTAAACTGAGGATCATAAGTTTATAACCTGTACTCAAAAATAAAACCGGCGGCTAGCTCAAATAATTTTAATTGGTTGTACTTTCTAATTGAGCACACAGTTACAAATACATAAAAAAATCCAGTTAATCTTTATACAAATACTAAGGGGTTTGCGAGGGCAGACAGTGGCATGTCCTTTCTCCACCGAGGTGGCAGGCTGACTCTGGCACGTCCTTCCTTCACCGAGGTAGCAGTCAGACTGGTTACTTGTCCATACGGCCAGGAGACGGCGCTCTATTACCATTCGTTACACTCCCCCTCTGATTCCTAGGTATCGTCCTCGACAAGTGGCAAGTGGCATGTAAATTACTGAGTACCTGTCCCTAAATGAGGGACGTACCTCCTCATCAGAATTAATAAAAAGATCATAAGGAATGGGGTGACATAAATTAAAGAAGAGAAAAATAAATGAAGGAAAAATTAATGGGCAGAACATAAACTGCTAAGAAACAGCGGCGAACTCAGTCCGCGCGCTGAGATAACTGCCCCGCAGACTGCGATTGGTTGGTTAGACCAGCCATTGCAGAATGTGGGCGTGGAAAGCAGGGTGGGACGTTCAGAGTGAGCGTCCCGAGAAAAAGGGGTCTTGAAATTTCAAGACTCCACAGAACAAAAGGGGACAAATAGGGGGAATAAAATTAAGTTTTGAATAAAATTTAAAATGTATCGTCCTCGATGAGGAACCAGCAGAGTTGTCTTTCCTGGGCAGTGGCGCACACGAGGAAGGGGTCCTGGGGGTCCAGACCCCCCAAAGCCCTTGATTTTTTTTCTGATTGATTATAATTCTAAGTATATAGTATGTAAATAAGTAAATATTGGTTATTAATGATTAATTTTATTAAGTAATGCTAATTATTTATTCAATAATTAATTTTTACTGTGTTTTGTTCCCGAAAATCGGTAAAATCAAAAGGAGCATAGTACAAGAATGGTGAACTTTCGACCCGGACCCCCCACCCTTGAAAAATTCCTATGTGCCCTACTGTTCCTGGGTCTTCCCCTTTTTCTGAGAGGCATCACTGGATTGACTTCTCCCCCTACTTCGAAGATGGAATAACTTATCTGATGCACCATGGAGACGGATGCAATCTAAAATATCAAATTTCCCGGTAGGAAATGTACAATCAAAAACATCAAATTTCCCGGTAGGAAAATCCCAAAATTTCTTCTTAGCCGGCAGCTACACTTCAGAAAGAACTTTATAAAATTTATTATGAACTAGGTGTTCAGAAATTGAATTAATAATTTTACGTTGGGCTCCATTTCCCGGTAGGAAATATTCATTTGCGAAGAGAACAGTCGCCTGTTGATCCATGCTTTGATCTCCATAATCTCAGCCACATTGGAAACGTACTCTTCTGTTCTCCAGAAATACTCATCAGTGAAGAGAACAGTCACCAGTTGATCCATGCTTTGATCTCCAAGATCTCAGCCACATTGGAAACGGTGTAACGTCGTCAGTTGTTAGTACACAAGAAAATTTGTTACAGCCTCATCTTAAATTTAAATAGTATTTAATAGCTTCATATCTTATTAAAATGTTCATTAAATAGGCCAAGCCGGGCGGACAGTCTTTTTCACTCGAAGTCAATCCTTATTCCGCCAGGCACTCGTCAATTCCTTGCTTTTCCGGGCTCCTCTCTAGTTTTCTCCATGGTTCTCTGTTTCCATTCAGGGCTCCATCTGTCTCGCTCCCGGGCTCTATCTCCAAGCTTCTCCTCTCTCCGTTCGTTCAAGTCTCTTTCTCCTCTCTCCGTCCGTTTAAGTCTCTTTCTCCTCTCTCCGTCCGTTTTCTTCTTCTCAAAATTCACCCCTTTTAAACACCAGGGCGGGTCCACCACACGCCCCTCGTTTTCCTCATTGGAAGGTCAAAAAAGAAAAAGGTCTGCCCTCGTCTTCCTCATTGGCAGGTCAAAGAAAAGGTCTGCCCTCGTCCCCGGGCCACTTTCATCTCCGATTTGCGCGGCAAACACAAACACATTCCTCGTCCGTCTGGAATCCAAGGGCGCCATAATTCTCATCTATTCATCTCACACCTGGGCCTCACAGCCCCACTCTCTATGCACCGACGTGCATACAGGCCTCGCCTATTCAAGACTTTCATACAGGAATGCCTATTGTCACCGGCATTCTTTAGCCATTGTAAATTCCAGACCAGATGTCCGCGCTTGACCGAGGCCAGACAACAAACAATGACCCCATGGCCACCTGCACTTGTCACCCAACATCTGTTTGGGGATGAATAGATAAAGTGACTTCAGATAAATTGAACGGGTGGGGTTCACCCCAATCGAAGACGTCACAACGGACTCTTCTGTTCTCGGGAAATACTCATCAGCGAAGAGAGCAGTCACCAGTTGATCCATTGGAAACGGACTCATCTGTTCTCAGCCACAAATTAAATGCAGTTAACTTAGTTTTAAAATTGTTAACCTTTATAATTGAGCATCGACTAGTCATTAGAAGAACAAGAATTGGATATTCGAACACAATACTATTCAAAAATATATTATAGATATCTTACAGGATACAAAATCTAAACTTTAAAAGCAAAATGAAAATTCAAGTAAAAAGAAATTTTAAAGAACTTTGTCAAAACAACATAAAAAAATTAATCCTTTGAAAGAATAAAAATACTGCTTAAAAATATTGTAGATATTTTGCAGAAGGCAAAATCTTAGCTTTGAAAATAAAAATAATTCACATATAAAAGAAATTCTGATGAAATTCAAAATCGAAACAAAACCTATGAATGAATCTTTTGAAGGAATAAAAATACTTTTCTATAATACTTTTTTTAACAAAAATTAATAACAATTTCTTTCTTTTAAATTCACAAAAATCTAATATGTGATCAAAATTCTTCAATATAGTCAGAAATAAAACACAATAAACAAAACTTAAATTCAATAAGAAAAAGGTACTAAACAGGAAATCTCAATCTCAGTGACACTCTTGCGTCATAAGTGAATTAATAAGTCAGCAGAAAAAGTGAAAAGTATCGATGATTAATAAATTTTACAGAACAAACAGTGAGTGCTGTATTCTGAGTTCCAAGTAAAATGAACAAGAAAAAAAGAACGTCTGATTTTCACCAGGCAAGAGGTGAGAGACAGAAAATAGAGGGGGACCCCTTAGTAACAAAACGAATAGTTTTTAAAGATAACAAAGAGTGAAAACTCAACGTCAGAAGTGGGGGTAAGAAATTTCCCTATAATCAACTACACTAATAGTCATAAATCACAGGCAGGGAGAAAAATTGAACAAAAGTTATTTTAGAAATTCTTTATGAACTAGCAGTTCAGAATACTGAAGATAATTTTATTAGACTAACAGTCCTATTAAAATTAACTTCCTCTTCGTGCCACTCGCTGGGCGCCATTTTATAAACGTGTACTCAAAAATAACACCAGCGGCTAGCTCAAATAATTTTAATTAGTTGTACTTTCTAATTGAGCACACAGTTACAAATACATAAAATCCATTTAATCTTTATACAAATACTAAGGGGTTTGCGAGGGCGGACATTGGCATGTCCTTTCTCCCCCGAGGTGGCAGGCTGACTCTGGCACATCCTTCCTTCACCGAGGTAGCAGTCAGACTGGTTACTTGTCCATACGGCCGGATTTAGATTTCATTTTTTTAACTAATTATTTCATTATAAAAGATCCACAGTTATGATTAAATATCTTCAGCGCGTACGAACAAGAAACATAATCAGTTTTTTTCAGTGATTAATTGTATAAAAATACTAGCCATTACCCACACGTTGAATTTGCTTCACTTGTTATGTAAAAGTTCTTTGAACATGACAAATGAAAATATATATATATATATATATATATATATATATATATATATATCTGTATATTTATAATAATTAAAACGAAATGCTACAATTTTCACACAAATTCGAAAAATTTTACGAAGTTTGTATTCCCCCTTTTTTTATATAACTATGTGTTTCTTAGCATTTCTTAGTTTCTTAGCCTTAGCATTTTAAATTTTACTATCAGTGGAGAAAAAAGTTCAAATGCATTCATTAAAATAATTAATATTCCCTCCTTATGAGAAAATAAAACGATTTTTAAGAGTTAAAGAAAGTCAACTCTCGAAAACGTTAATCTAAAATAAAATTCAAGTAATGACTAAAACATCTAATTTGCTAAATTTAGCCGATTGATAAACACATAAAAACTACTTATCTGATCACGTACATATTTTTCAAAAAATTAAGGTTACTTTAAAATCAATCCAAGTATTAAAAAATAAGGAATATAAAATGTCTGCACATTATTTTTATATAATTTGATACATTTTTAATATTAAAATCTGTTCTGATGTTAAAAACATCTGAATTAACTAATGTGTTCAAGTTTTTAGTAATCGAATTGAATGTGAGCGCGTTGTGCACAAAAAATAAAAAATATACATGTTTTATTAATTAGCTATAGATATGTTCAATAACTGAGGCAGAAAATTGTCCCATATTCAATACATTGCTAAAAATTATTCAACATTTCTTAAGCCCAAATTGAAAATTTAAATAATAGCAATCAAGCAGCTGTATTAATTAAAAAAACAACAAAAATGAAAATTACAGTCATTTTAAAATTAATTTAACATTGAAATTTAATAGCATGGGTCCTTTTGACAGCGAACTTCAAATTTGTATGCAGTCACACCTCTTGGATGGTGTTGTGTTCAAGTTAGGAGAATACCAGTTAGCTCATACAAGGGGAAGTAACTTTATTCTGACCACATGTAACTTTTACCTTTAAAACATATTGCCAAGCGAATACATGCTACGATATTTCTAAGAGAAATTAGTTTGAAAGAAAAAAAGCTTGCAATTTTCAATTGTTTACTTAATAAACATTTTGAATGCTATTCGTTAATTTTTAATTATTAAATTTAGGAAATGTATATACTAATTTTTCATGTTGTATAGGATAAATGGAGGAACGGTTTTACTATAATTAGTTTTATTTCAACAAATTATTTTATTTCGCCATTTTTTAACATCAGTGCATTTAATGTAAGAATATGACAAACTACTTAAAAATAATGAAAATGTTTCTTACTCCGAATTTTCTAACATTTTGATTTATATTTACACAGTATCAAGTTTCTAAAGAACATATAGGACATCCCATAAGTAGTTCTTTGTGCTTGTTTACAGATAAATTAAAGTAAATTCAAACAGCTGTTTTGGTCATTATTCAAGTTTTATCTCAGATTAGCGTTTCCAGGATTTGATTTTTTTAAATCTTAAAAAAATGATTATATTTTTTATGAGAATAGAAATATTAAGAATTTAAATAGGTGTATCTGATTTTTTTTGGATAATAAAATTTAAAATGTTGCTACTATTTCTGACTAAATAATAATAATAAAACCGGGAAAAAAAGGAATTCAAATTTTATAAATTTTTTCTGACTAGGGTAAAAACTATACTATTTCATTTAAACTGTAATAAATATTGATATACATGCAAGAGTTAAAAATGGGGGGGGGGATTATATATGGCATTTTAAGTTTATAATTTTAGTTTCTTTTAAAATATCCAAGAAAATCTCTACAGAAAATACATTATCTGTGTTTTAATTGATTTCTATTACCAATGGGCAAATTGGAGGTTTTTCACAGACATCATTACGCAAAAGGAGATTTGAGCCCGTCACTACAGCAACACTATTTTTAGAAGAGACCTCTTGGGCATAAGAGACCGCGGCAGCAAAAGATCGTTGTTATTGGAAGAAAATTCCAATTGCATGGGAAAAGCATAGAGTGAGCATGTGAAAAAAAAAAACGATCTCAAAAAGATTTTATCTCCGGGGAAAAAACAGCCGGTATGATCTTTTATAACAATCATGACAAAAAATTTACCAGGGACTTTGAATAATCTCCCCACCCACCCAACATGGGGGGAGTTTAAAAAAAAAGGGGTTGGTTTCGGTGGGGAACAAAAAAAACCCTTTTCCCCTTCTTTCTGAGAGGACCCGTGATATTGGGGAATTACTTTCTTTTTTAAAAAAATAATTAGCCAGAATATTGAACTAACTTGAAGCAATAGAAAATCGAAAGCACAGCATTATTTTAAAAAGAAAGTTAAAGTTAAAAAAAATCGAACAATTAAACTTTTCTATTTTTCCTTAAACTTTT
Organism: Trichonephila inaurata madagascariensis; assembly: GCA_019973955.1. Lineage (NCBI taxonomy): Eukaryota > Metazoa > Arthropoda > Arachnida > Araneae > Nephilidae > Trichonephila > Trichonephila inaurata. The sequence continues at coordinate 24,530 of BMAV01023860.1, forward strand.
AAACTCTTTTTTTAATCCTTTTTAAGATATGCACAGAACGTAATAATGCTATTTCCTGTTTGTTTTTTTTTCTCAATACCAATAGAAATTTTTCCCAACGCGGTGGGCCCTCTCTCTCTCCTAAAATTATTATTTTAAAATAAATGGGACCAAAATAAATTAATATTTTATTCAGATAAAAAATTTAAAAAAAATGTAATAGTAATGAAATCTAATGTACGAATTTTTTGGGTTTTTAAAAGGAGCTTAAGCGAAGGAATGCAAGCGACACTTTTACAACTAAAATTACAATATAATTTATTTTGTTTTTCTTTGGTGAAAATTTGTTTCGGGTTAAAAGAGTTTAATTTTTTTGAAATTTTTCTGAATATTTATATAAAGTTAAAGAAAAAAAAACACCCAAAATTTTTTAAATTTGTTTTATATTTCAATCTAAACATAAGAATAAATTGTAATGAATAAATCTCTTTTATTTGAAGTTAGTGGTGAATCTCAAATAGCTGGTTTAGATGCACAAAAATTGTTTTAATACCATAAACCTTTTTATAAAAAAGAATTTTTCGTGTTTAATCTCTAAAAAAGAAAACTATTGAATGGATTTTAGTGAAATTTTAAATTAAAATATTTTTTACTATCTGGAATAAATAAAAATATTTATACGAAATAAAAAAACTTAAGATGTCCCCTTAATTAAATAATATATTTTGTTTTAGTTTTATTTTCATTGGAAAGTTTTGGGGGAATTCAAGAACATTTTTTTTTATTTTCTTGCTGCAAATTGTGTTCTAACAAATTTTTTCTGCTTTTTTACAGCAAGGCCCAATTGGAATTTTCCTCGTTGGAAGTACAATTATTTCTAAAAAATTCTTGAATAAAAAAATTTGACAGTATTAATTTATGTGACAAATGCGTGAAATTATTGCAAAACTTGAATGAAACATGCAACTCTCACAACAACAATACACTTAAAAAAAATTGAATTAATCTCAAATTATCAAGTTCATTAAGAAAAAAAATTAAACAGACAATTTGAAATATATTTAAATAATTAAAATTACAATAGCATTAATTTCAATAGAAAAAATTGTGGGGTTTCGGGAAAAAAAAAACCTATAAAATTTTTTTTTTTAGAAATATTTCCAAAATTTCAATTATAAAGATAACTGCATTTTTAAGAATAACATTAGAAATGCGTTTGTATTTGCGTAAATAAATTTTGAGAAACCGAATGCAAAAGTTTGTATCAGTTGAATTTGATTTTTTTTTTATATCCCTATTAGGAATGTGGAGTGGTGTGGCTTTTAGGAGAACGATATACCATTTTCCTTTTAAAACAATATGCTTATATAACAATTCCAATAATTAAATATTGATTAACATATTATAAACGTAAAACGTCTAAAAAGTGTAAATAAAATTGTTGTTCTTTTGTGAAATTACTTCCACTCAGGTATCTCTGGACAGCACATTTATTTATATACAAATACGAAAATAACGATCACGGAAACAGCACACAGCAAGTCTGACCAAAAGCACACAGCGACCGTCAGCAAAATAAACCCCCGTAGGGAATGCGGGGGAGAGGGGGGGAAAACTCGCGTGGGGGGGTCCCCGTTACCTTCCGCCAAAAAAAATAGTTCACCCCTTCACCCCAAACATACCCTCCTGGAGTGATACAATTTTTACAAACAAACAAATATTATAAACACATACACAATACACAAAAATATAACAGTAAACATAGTGACATAAAATCAAGAGAGTGATGAAATTTTTGCATTGAATATTCAAATTTTTTTTTCTACATTCATGGCTTTCGTAAGAAAATCTGCAATTAAAAATTTGTTTGGATTTTTTAAATTTTAAATTACAGTATCTTCAATTAAATCCTTTATAAAATGAAAATAAGTTCATATGTCTTGATTTATTTGAAGAACAGTAATTAATCCACTGAATTGCTGCTTGACTATCTGAATATGTTACAGCTTTTTTTATAAATTTCACATTTTAGTTCGTTAACAAATTTACAGTCAAATTATATTTTTTCAAATTTGAAATAAAAATAACTCTGCTTCACATGTTGAAAACTAAAACTCTTTTTTACGACTTTTCCAAAAAATTAATAAATTACCAAGTAAAACAACCTCAAAAAATATTTTCCATTTTCTGCATTTCAACTAGCATCTGAACTAGCTTTTTAAAATCCAAATTTTTTTTCATAAAACAGTTTTATCTTTTGAGCCCATCAAATATTTTAAACACTCGTTTAGCCAAATTGAATGTCCTTCTCTGGATTATGAAAAATTGGGATAAATAAGCGTTACAAAAGAAATATGGGCAAGTTCTATTAGATAAATATAAAAGTTCACCAAAATTCCTGATACATAGTTATAAATAAATTCATTTGTAGAGGGAAAATTTTGTCTTCCCCTTCAAAATTTGGGTTTTTGACATTTTTACAATTTTCTAAATTATGTTTGACTAATAATGAATTAATGTAGTCACACGGGGATAAATAAATACCATTTTCACTTTTTTCAATTTCCATGCCTAAAACTTATTAGTTTTGTTTTCAACCACTTCAAATACTTTTTTGAATCTTACTAACAATATCTTCATACATTTTATCATTGTTAAAAAAAAATAGCTAAATCATCTACATACATACAAAATTAAAAATTTGATTATCAGTTTTAAATAAAAACAATTATCGGGCAATTGTTTTAACAGAAATTTTCTAATTCCCCCTTTATTTTCATATACCAGTTTCTACCAGACTGGGGCAAACCAAAATATTTTTCAGTTTACAAACTTTGTCATCCCAATTAATTTTTTTTCAAAACCCAGGGGGGGTAAACATATACAGTCCCCTTTAAATCCCCAATATAAGTATGCATTTTTTTACATCAAAGAAAATTTTTTTTTAATTTTGCTGCAAGTGCAACTAACAACGAAAAGATTCAATATTTACAACTGATAAAACGACTCTGAATAATCTATGTTTTAATTTTATTAAAACCAGCTGCTAAAAACCTTGCTTTGTATTTTATATTTTCCCAGCATCATCTTTTTTTTAAACTATATACCCATTTAGTTTTTTTTAATTTTGATTTCGAAGGTGTTTTTTGATTTCCCCAAAATTTATGTTATCTAACAATCTAATTCATTATCCATTGCCAATTTCAATTTTGCCAATTAGCACTATTCTTTGCCTCAAAATAAGAGTTTGGTATATTATTCGTTAAATGAACAGACATCAGCAGATTTTAGTCTTTCCCATCTTCTAACGGGATTTGTTTTGTACATCATTCAATTTGTTTCGGGGTTGGGTTCTTCCCGTCTAGAGGGTGACGTGGTCGAAGGGGTTTAATTATCATTTTCAATTTACAGACCCATTATTTATATCAAAAAAAAGACAATATTCCATTTTCTGTATTTTGATTAGTTTCCTTCTTTCGGGGGGACTTCAAAAACAGCCCAAAATCCCCTGCTTCATTTTTTAATCTCCCAAATAAATTTCACCTTTTAAAAATTCATTGAACAACTGATTTTCCTCAATTACTTTTTGATTTTAATATCATAAATTAAAACCCCCCCTTTCTCTAGCATATCTAGCATAATTCCACGTCTTCCTGGGAAATTCAAATTTATTTCTCAGTACTTTTTTTTTTGGGAAAGTGAAAAATAGGCCACACACCAAATTTTTCAGATAATTTAAATTCGGTTTTTACCTGTCCCAAAAATTTTTAATGGGTTTTTCTTTCCTTTTCGTGGTGTAATATTAGATACTTAATACTCAATTAATAGCTTCAGCCCAAAATTTTAAAGGAAACTTACTTTCATATAATAAAGATCAGCTCTTTCTAGAAGAATGCGGTTGGCTCTTTTTTGCCTTGCCATTTGATTCACTATTGTAAGGTTTTTTTTCGAAATATTCCTGAGTTAGTCAGGTAAGTATCTAGTTGTTCATTTACAAATTCTAACCCCTTATCAGTTCTTTTCTTTTTTAACCTTTTTTTCGTTAAATTTTTCATATTTGGGAAAGGAAAATATATCAAACACTTCATATTTATTTTTTTTGAAATAAGTAAATAATCCGAAAAATCATCTACAATTACCATAAAATATTTTGCACCACCATACGATTCGATATTAATTGGACCACACAGGTCGGCTAGCAACTCAAAATTTGTGAGCTTTTTACTTATATCAATACTATGATGAATTTTTTTTGGTTACCTTACTTATATCAAGTTTCCCTGTGAAATTTTTTACTTTTCAATATCAATATAATCTTTCATTTTAAAAATTATTTTTTTTAAATGCATAACCCGTTTGCCAAAAATTTTATAATTTTTAGTAATTGTAAAAAAAAAACACTCAAAATTATACATAGGTTCTAATTTAATTTCTAATCTACCATTTTTTTAAATCTTTATTATTAACTTATCATTTTTTTCATATATCAATACACAATTATTTTCTATTTAATCTTTCAACCTTTATCCATTAAACATGTTACAGACAGTAAATTACATCTTAATTGAGGAACATAACTGACATTAGTTTTTATATTGTAGAATTACAGTGTTTTGTACTCACGGTTTTAGCTGAAACGTTTCCCGTTCCTTTGGGTCACCATCTTAGTTTTTATCCTAAAATGTCCCTAACTTCTGGAATAATATTTTTTTAAAACCCCACAGATTCTTTTTGCCAAAGACAGGATGCACCACTATCCCGGATCAATTGTCCCTAGTTTTTCTTCTCGATGGGAAGCTGTAAAAACATGATGGTTTCTAGACGAATTGTTTCTTTGTGTTAAAATTCCTTTGGCTTGTACTTGGAGTTCTTGTTTCTATAGTAACAATCCTTTGCCTGGTGATTGGCTTTTTGACAGATGTAGCACAGTCTCGTTTGTGTTCCATTTTTTTTCCTGGAATAAAATGCTTCAGCATTAATCCCATCCATACGAGTTTTAAAATTTGGGAAGTTGAAAGTTGTTTTTCCCCTTTATAATTTGAAGAACTTCCTCCATGGATTTGTCTCTTTGAGTTTTTTTAAAAATCCCATTTAAATTTTCCCTTCAATCTTCAACGGGATGGTAGACTAATTCCCCCGGCGACACGTCCCAAACCTAGGGGTGACCTTGTCGATATCCCCGCGCTCTTTCAATATAATCCCCTCAGTTTCGCCGTTTTTCAAAAATTTTTGGTTCATTGCCCCGTTTTCCGGTCTTCGCCTCGGGCCCATGAAAGTCGCTCTTATTTTTTCCCCCCCCACGTTCGCGTTGTCTTCCGCCGCAATTGCAATGCTTGTTAGTCGGGGAGCGTAGTTTAATATAAGATACGGCATCTAAATTTTTGACTGCCTTTCCGTCATCCTTACGGTTAAGGTCTTCAGGTTTTTTTATTTAAGATTACAGAGTCAATCTCTTTTGGCTAAGGGGCCATCTTAAGCTCCCAAATAAAATAGTTCGTTCCGTTCAAATCGGGAATCGTTATTTTATCCATTGTGGGTAGAAAGCTTTAAAAAGTTCACAAAGTCAACAACACGTCACACAGACTAACCCTGCCTTGTTGTTTTTTTGTGAAATTACTTCCACTCATATCTCTGGACAGAATTTATTTATATACAAATACGAAAATAAATCACGGAAACAGCACACAGCAAGTCTGACCAAAAGCACCAGCGACCGTCAGCTTTAACCCCCTAAAGGGTGCATTGAGGTGGAAAACCCGGGGGGGGACACACAGCCTTCCCCCAAAAAAAATTCATTTTCCCCAACAAAATTATTCAAGAAAAAAAAAAGTGAACAAATGAATTCTCGTAAAAACTGATTTATATTTAAAATTTAAAAAAAAAAATTTAAAAAAAAACAAAAGTTTTTAAAGATAAAAATTTCTCTTTCACACAAAAATATCTTCCAAATAGTCAAAGACGCTTATAAAATTGGCAGGATGCATAATTCGTTCAAAAAATTATTGAAGAAAAACAACAAAAAAAATTAAAATTTTTTTATAAACCTTTCATCTGAAAAGCCTCAAAATTAAAAAATACGAAGAAAAATTTATAAATAAATTTTCATTGAAATAAATTTTTCAGTCAAAACAAGGCTTTAATTTTTTTAGCATTTTATTTGCATATATGTATAAATTAAATATTAATTTTTACTTTAACATTATTATACAGATTAGTTAAAAATAGTTTTGTGGTATAAAGGTATTAAAAATAATAATATGTAAAAATGTATATTATGTATGAAAAAAAGTTTTGTAGTAATAATAATATATATGAAAATATATATCATAAATCTAGAAAATAGTTATATAGAAAAACATTCAAAATAATATTCCTTCAATTATTATTGTATGTTTAAATAAAACAAGATTTCCTAACTTTAAAAGAATATATTAATTGTTTGAAAACAAAATTGGAAAGTTTATTTTTTAAAAAAAGGATCATATATGCAAAGGGACTGGTTTTTGAGCGTTTAATATCCAAACAAATTTCTGATTTTTTAATTTTTTCAAATACACTCAAAATATTATTCTAAGACTGGTTCAAATTTTCTAATCGGAAACAAGCCCGAAACTTAAATTAAACATCCATTTTATATGTATTCTCTTTAAAAGGTGTAATTGTATTTCGGACTATTTTATGTCGTGGAAGACCGCTCAATTTCTATCTCGTTTACTCTATCTTTGTGACGTAATTAGACTTAAGAAGGTCTTATAGACGGACAACCACATATTATTATTTTAACAACAGATCAAAAGTTTTAATCAGAAATAAGCGAAAAACTGACATTAAAAATTCATTTTTTTATGTATTCTCTGTAAAAGGTGTAATTGCATTTCGGACTTTTTTATGTTGCGGAAGAAACGAGAACAACTTCTAACTCATTAACTCTAGCTTTGTGACGTAGACAGACGTATGAAGATCAAATAGACGGACAGCCACATTTGAATAATACTCACCCTGTTTGGTGATCTTGGCGTATTTTGAATTGGTTAAAACCTCGAATACTAAAGAGTTATCACAGTGCTTCTCAAACTTTCACTACTGGCGACCCAATTTTCAATCATAATTTTCATCGCGCCCCCAAAAAGTAATAATGTATTGAATGCAATAATAATGCACTTTGAGTATTAAATTTTGTATACGTTACTTTTATAAGTAATATATATTTTAAGCAAGTTACTTTTAAATAATAGTTATAATGTTATGTTATTTTTTCCTTTCTCTAATTTTTAAATAGGAACAGATTGCAAAATGATATTTAATTAAAGATTTATTTCCTCCATCATCCATTTCTAGAAGTACAAATGTCATTAGAACAAGTAATATAAAAATAAATTTTTAAGTCAATTCCTATACTTAGGCCAACAAAGAAAAATTTATTTTAGTTACTTTTTATTAAATAGTTACAATTAATACAAATATGTAATACATATGACAGAATCCAATGTTAAGCTCAAAAAGAAAGTTTTTTCCCCCCAATTTTTCATTTTCCTTTCTATATTTTGGATGGACTGTTTTTTTTGTTACTATTTATTCTTTAAATTTAAAATTTTAAATTAGTGCAAGAAAATAGTATAGTAAAAGAAGAAACCACACAAAATTCTCAAAAATTTAAAAAAGATAAAAAAATAAATGTATTTGAACTTGAATGAATGAAAAAAAAGTTTTTTATCTACGATTGAAAATTTGAACAAGATATATATGAGAGTGAAATTATAGTAGAAATTAAAAAATAGTCTACTTTATGTTGCGCTCTATCATATACATAAATTGTCATTCTCAGAGCGTCTGCGTGAGTCGGGCCAAACTATCGGACGTCTCCCAAAAACATGTAATAATGCTGTACCTCTAAAATTTCCCAATCAGTCTTGGTCGTTTCGATGCTTCTATAGCTACCAAATCTATCCTGAATGTACATTTTATAATTTGCCTTTGTTGAATTCACGGTATTAAGTATTTACTGCAGAAGACTGAAAAAAAAATCATGGAAAAATTTTTTAAGTCGTAAGCGAACATTCTACGATAATAAGGCATCAACAAGTGCAAAAGATAGTTCCGAAAATTAAATCAAGAAAATATTCTCAAAATTTTTGGATTTACCATTACTGAAGTAAATGGAAAGAAAATGTGTTTATTTGCCCCCAAAAATATTGCAGCAACAGTATGAAACCTAATAAACTTAAAAGACATTTCGAAACGCTTCATGGTGAGTACATCAAATCTCAAGAGTTCTTTGAATAAAAAATTAAAATCATATGAAAAAAAAAAAAACATTTTTAAAAAAACTTTGTCAGTGAATAAAAAAAGTTTTTTCCTTTTTACAAAGTATCATATAAAAGCCAGATGAAAAAAGCCCACACTGTTGCCAAAGAGTTTTTTTGCCTGCAAATTGAGATTGTAAAACTATGTTTGGAAAAATTTTTGCCAATGAGTTGAGCCCATACCCCTTAAAATGATGCTTTTTCCCCTTTCAATTGATTTTGCTGAAGATGTAGAAACCTTTTCGGAAAAGTTGCGTGATAAATTGTTTTCAATTCGCGCGGGGGAAACAAATACAATAAAGATGCTCATTTAAATTGCGTATGTTCGATTTTGGGATGGTATGTCAGCAGTAGAAGAACTATTTTTAGCAAACCAATAAAACTTAAAAAAAACACAATAGCATTATTTGATTTTTTAAAATAATTTTATAAACGAGGAAAAAATATAGAGTGGAAAAATTGGTCGGAATATGCACCGATCCCTCTACAATGTCAGGAAGTTTTAAAAAGATACAAGCACTTGTTAAAAAAAAACCCCACTGTGCATCTGGACACATTGCATGATCCACGGAAGCCCCCAAAGAAATGAGTCCTGGTCTGAATATTGTGCTAACGACGTTGTGACTGTAGTAAATTACAAAAAAAATGAGACCCCTAAAATCAAAATTTTTTTTCGGGACTTTGCAAAGACATGGGCGCAGTGCATTCATCATTGCTATTTTATTTGAAGCAAGATGGTTATCACGCGGGAAATTTTGCAACGTGTTTATGAATTAGAAATGAAATTACCTTTTTTTAGAAGGGAAAACTTACCGGAAGCTGAAAATTTTGATGGTTTATTTCTGATGAAGTTGAGCTACTTAGTCGATATATTTGAGAAATTAAATATATTGAATCTTCCCAACTTCAAGGCCCAATTTAATTTTGCCGGGTGATAAAATTAATGCTTTTGTGAAAATTAGAATTATGGAGCCGAAATTTAAAGAAAAAAACCTAGAAATGTTTAAAAATGCGGAAAATTGTACAAACTTACAAAACTGAAGAACAACATGTAAGTTGTTTATAAAACTATTGAATATCAAGCATGTTGGCAAAAGTTTAAAAATTTTTTTTTGCTGAGGACAACTTGATACAAGTTACGAATGGGTTAAAATCCTTTTCAAAAATCCCCAGAAGGGCTCTCAACTATCAAAGAAGAAATTTTCAAGATTTAAATCCAGTGGCGAAATTAAAGCAATTTTGTTAAAAAAATCTCTTTTAATTTTTTGGGGAGAAGTGTGATGTTTTCTGCACTGAAAAAAAAAAGCATTTCGTATACTAAACCCTTTTTTAACATCGTACCTTTGTGAAACCGTTTTCTGGGGGGCTGCTTTAAAAAGTATGACTCAGCTAAATATAGAAAAAAACTTAGAGTGTCAATTTCAATATTAACCTTCATTTAAAAAAATTTGCTCTGCAAGAAAAATCATGGGAAATCACTAATAATAATTTAACTTGTTCTTAAATTAGTATTAATAAATTGTTATAAAATACATTGTGCAGTACTGATACATTTATAAGTACACTGGCTGAATACCCGTTCTGGGTTAATTTTTTAAAAAAAATACATTTTTATTCTTTATATAATAGCTTAATTGTAAGGAGGTAAAACCAAATGAAAACAATGTATACAAAAAAAAAAAATATTTTTTAAAAGAATGCTCCCATTTTAAATAGTTTAAAACGAACTGTGTAATTTTTTTAACCTCACAGAATTAGCATTTAAATTAATATTAAATAAGGAAAATGAATCTAAAAATTTCAATGAAGAATAATTGTGTTATTTTTAATATTTAAAACGAGAAACCTTCAAAATGTTTTAACAAAAAAGCAGGGCAATCCACCAACGTTAATGGTCGCGCGGTGTGACTAAAATACCCCAATCCCTTTTTTTATAATTATTTTTATACACGATAAAAAACCTTCCCGTGAATAATTTAATTAAAAAAAAATATACTTACCTACTTTCAAGGACTTTGTATTTTCTTTGATGATTTCAAAAGTTAATCATAGGGGGGAAAATATAGCATATTCATAGAAAAATTTTTTTTTAAAAAAAATGGTCGTGTGGGAACTATCAAAAAAAGTACCTTGATTGTAAAAAACGTTTGCAACTCTCAAAAAAGAGCACACATGTGAAAATTCATTTTAGTTTCCCCTTAAGACTGTCTACTAATAGGGGGAATACTGTCAAAGGGCCCCTGTTAACGAATAAAAAGTTTTACCAGAAATTCAATTTCGTGAGCCTGGGTGATTCAGCGCCTCATGCGACCGCTCCCATGTAAAATGTGTTTCGATAGAAAACATCGATGTCAGTTCAGAAAAATAATTGTGTAAAACGTTTTTTATTATGCATTATGTGTTTCAAATACTCATAAAATTACATCTTGGCCAAATAATCCTTCAAAGTGCTCAAATTTTTGCTTATCCATTTATCATAAAACTCATTCAAATGGGAAAAAGCAACAGAAAAATATTTTTTACAAGTTTCCTAAAAGAAAAAAAACTGAGTTAAAAATACCAGTAAATTTGAAGGTCAAAGAGATTATAATCAAAAAAATATCTTTCGGATTAACATAAACGTAAAAGAAAATCTCTCATCGCGGGGGTTTTAAAAAACAAATAAAAAGTCTTTTTTTTTTTGATTTTAGGATCAAAGGGAAAAGCTAATGAACGTTTGAAATGGAATCTTTTTTAAAATGGAAAACCCGATGATATACAAAATTATATCAGTGTAAATATGTATTTTTATTTTTTTTAAAAAACATTTTGTTTTTTTTCATTCCAAAAATTATTTTTAAAACCTTTTTTTTTAATAATCCCGGGGCCCCCCAAATTTTTAGTTGAAAACCGGGGTTATCACGATGGGATGTCAGTTTACATTTACACCTTTCCTAGAATCCTTAGGTCTGAGTCGTGATATTTTCCAGTTTTGGTGGCTAAGAATTCCGGATTTATTATAATTCAGAATTTGTATTGAATATATTCTCTTGAAGGATTTTATTATTTGGAGCAGAAATTAACTTTTTTATAATGTCTCACGTAATATGAATATATATAGAATTTTTTAAAGTGGCAATTTTTTAAAAAAATTATGAATTAAAAAGAGAAAAGTAATGAAGAATGAGGAGCCAATTGGTGTACTCCAATTACATATTTACGTCCAAATTACTTCCTTAAATATTAATTTCAACATTGAAAAATTCAATAGGGAATAATCTACATTGTATAATTAATCCGTTGTAAATAAATATAATGAAACAAAATTCAATAAAGTATTTATAATTATTTAGAAAAATGTGAGCGATGATCGCCCTTAGAAATTAAGGTAATATTATAGAAATAAAACAAATAATAGAATTAGGATAATATGGAATTCCTTGACTAGATTCGGCCTTGATATTGACTACATATTCTACATCGGTTACACTAAAATGTGAATTTTTTTAATAATTATAAATAAGTATTTAATTTAGAACTTTCAAAAAGCAAAATTATTCGTAATTTGATATTTGTCTTTTTTTGGTAAAGTAAACATAATTTACTTTCGTATTTAAATGTATATAACTTATTGTTTTGGGGGAATTAATTATTTTAAATAAAACATTTTATCTGATTCTGGATTTAAAAATTTTAAAAGTAAATCGTTTAAATTACTGCTCAAACTATATCGATAAAATTTTCTAAAAACATCAACGTTCCGAAACGCTGAGTATCAGGAATACAATTTATTACTATGCGGAGTTTTCCGATTGAATCACTTCGCAATGGTTATATTTCAAATGGGTTCCTCTAAATTATTTTCCTTTGCTATCAACCTTTGGATAAAAAAAAAAAAGAGAATTTAGCAGTGGAAAATTTTTAGCCCCATTTAATGAAGACCTCCTGAAATTACCCTTCTATAAACCTTTCCTCCGGGATCAAACAAGGATTTTCTTTGGCAGCCCATAAGTTATTTCAAATATGCTATAAATCTGACAGATCTATTCTATATCGAATTAAATGTTTCAGAGATTTTGTATTTTGTGAGGATTTTTGCGATAAAGCCAAAATGAAATGTTCTTTTTTATGTGTAGAAGGTTATTTGTCCCCATATTCAAACCGGATGTCCTTCACCATCTCTTACCAGCGCCCCTCACTGAATAAATAATTTGCAACAATGAAATTACCAATGGACGGGTTTTGGTTTAGCCTTCGATCGAGCGAGCAACTCGTGTTGTTAATAGGCTCGTATTGTTTGTTGTTGTGATGTCTTCTTCGTAATGAAACATCCCTGTAAATTTCGCGTTGTATGCACAAAAACTTTTTAATTTCTCATTTTGCTTTATTATTTCTTTTTTATAAATTCTCGTCCGAATGAGGGGGTATCATATACGCCGACAGAAACGTGTGAAAACTGTTACACATTTTACTGGAAATCGTGGGAACGATTATATTATGCTTGTTTATCTGTGATAATGGGAGGTTGTTTTGGCACACAACAAAGCAGACCTTCCTCGGGTATCGAATCTCTGGATGGCACTAGTTTGAACCAAACAAGTAAGGATATACATTCAGCTAATTAATTACGTTAACTCTAGAATCATAGCTCAAAATATTTAGTTCGTTGTTTGCATGCAGTATCGATAGGTAAGCTTGAAGAATGATTGTTTTACACATGGGGAGATAAGTTCAAAATTGCAGTATGCTATTAATTTTTTTAGTTTTAAAAGTTGTTTTTAAAAAATTTCACGCAATTTGATTTGCTACGTACACATAGCGTTCTTCGTAATAAAAATAAGTTTTTACCTTTCTCAAATTTAAATTACGTTCGAATATTTAACTTTGTTTGCGATCAATATTTTTTATTTCAGAAAATGCGTCTTTATTGTGTGTCATGTTTGTTTTTATTCCATTCTATCTTTTGCTTTAGATATGGTAGTGTGACACTTAAATATAAGTATCTGAAATAAGTTGTGAATTCCTGAGACTAATATGCTATATGCTGTTATTTTGATTATATGTAGTTAGTAGAAAATATTAAATAAAATTGTTTTGTATTGCTGTATGTAACTTTTATCTCTTGTTTATATTGTTCTGTCTTATAATTTTTTGTTCTGTTATTTTTTATATGTATGAGTTGGTAATATATTATTAAATAGTATGCTTTATAATATGAGGAATAATATGTTGTGTAATATAATTTTTCTGTTGTTGTGTTATATTCATTACCCTTAAATCAAAATAACTTTATCCTATTTTGGAAATAATTTACTTTTAGAACTATTTATAATTATTTGTAATATCTGATTATAAATGGGCTAAAATACATGCAAGTTGAGAATGAATTGCATAACTACTTCTGCAAATCATTGTAATGATGTGCCTTCTAAACTTGTTGAATCATTTGTGATGAAAACTTATATATGATATTATTAACAAACTGGTATTTTTCCTAAATTTACTTATTTATATTTGAAGTATTTAAGAAACATATGTTATAAATCATGGATAATGTCTACAGTGATTAAAAGAATAAAATCGGTAATTTTTTAAAATTCAAATGTAAATTAACTTATTTTTGTATTGGAATTGTATTTAGGAAATGAAGAATAATCAGCTGCATGTTTCTTAAATAATGATTTCACTAAATAGTTAATTTTTTTTTTTATATTCTATTGATAAAAATGAACAAAAGGTTAAACTAGGTGATGTATAAATTAAAACATCTGTCATAGTAATGAAGTATGCTAAAAGGTCATGTTCCCATTTTTATTAGTTGGGAAACTTATGTACAAAAAAAACGTTAACAGTATCTTTAACTATTTAAAAATACAACTTGGCTATTTTAATTGCTGAAACATAACAAAAAGAAAATAAATATTTGATTTTAAAGGGTTGATGAAGTTTTAAACTAGATATTATTTAGAAAAACTGAAAAAGCTTGAGTTTAACAAAAATTAAATCTAAATTACATTATAAAGTACCACTTCCAAATGTAAATAATTTAATAATTTTTTTATTTAAATAGGAGGTGCAAATATACTGGAGGTATGAATATGTGTGTTTTGTTTGATCTGGTGTTTTTTTTAAATGTAGTTGAATATACTAAATTAGGAAAATTGTGGGAATTCTTAGTAGCAAATTAAACTATCTTTGTTATATATTTACTTCCAATATGATGTGCATGAATTGTCACTAAAAACACATTAGAATTGCAAATTTAATGAAGTTTTTTTTTGTTAATTTATATTTTCATGTTGGGGAAAAAATGTGCACACAAAAGCAATATTTCATTGTAATATAATCTAATACAATTCAAATGTTTGGGACTATTTCTATCAATCAATTGTAAGCAAAGCATAGATTATTTTAGACTTTTTCAGTATGTTACTGTAAAAGTTGTAATAAATTATATTTAAATTATTTTACAGGGTTATCAGAAATTAATGATCCAATTACAAAATTGAATAATTCCTAGATATGAATAAACAGAATAATTAAGATGTCATTTTAAAGATAATGTATGAAATTTTTTTTCGTACATAATGTTTCTTGATGAAAAGTAAAATTTGTAGTCACAAATGTTCAATGTGACTTTCTTTAGTCACCCATGTAATATCATTGCGAACCTGGTCACCCTGGACTTTTGCCTTTACACTGGCATCAAGTTTCTTGAAACTGTTTGTACTATCTTCTTATACTCTTAGATGTCAGTGCATTTCTATGGTACTTTCTCTGAAATTCACGCTGAACAGTGATTACTGACAGACTTTTTGCAAACAAGAGCACACAAAATGCATTACCCCGCTGCGATGCCATTTCCACTTCTGTTCACAGTTACAACATTGCTGCCACCTATTTGACAAAAACAATGTCGTACTAATGATCATTTTCTGTTTATTCATCTGGGAATTATTAAATTTTGTAATAGGGTCATTCATTTCTGATAACCCTGTATAATTTTAGATACCATTAATGTTATGCATTAGATTTCTTCAAGCAAGTAAACATTGCAAGTCATTTCAAATAAAAGATTTAATGTCTTGATGTAATACTGGTTTTACTGTTGGAGAAATTAACTGTTTAAACAAAATTATTGAATTTTTTTTGTTGAGAAATGTTTGATAAGTATATAAAGTTAAATATTGACAATAATTTTTACTACAGATGTGCTTATTTATTGATGTATGTGGTAAGTTTTTCACATATATTCCAAGAAATATTTTTTAAAGTACTATAAAAAGCAATAAAAAACGTCAGTATTAATATTCAATATTTTTTAACAGATTAATACATACATTTTGTCTCTGTATCATCCTAATTTTAAGTTTATGGTAGGTGACTGTATATATACTTTACCCCCACCAATAATATTGAAACTATGTTTTTGTCTATAATTATTAAGTGAATGCCTGAAAGTATGATTTTTATAAAAGGTTTCGAATTCTTGTACTTTTTGAATTTTGATTGAGTTGATATTGCCCTAAAGCTGCATAATGAATTATCGATTATGAAAGTTTTAATTTTGAACCATAATTATAGATAGGTATCCAAATTGGTAGATTCTTTACTTTGCATTGTTCTGTTGGAGCCTATTAAATTTTATTCATGTTATAATTACTCCATATTTATATCATCTTTGGTGGCATAGGAATTTCAGCCTACTGCTTTATTGCCTATTACTGTTGTCTGCTCTTGGCATTGTCAAGTTGTGGGTTCAAGTCCTGATGCCATTGAAGACCTGCTGTGTAAATTGGCAGATTCACATTAAATCTGCCACGGTTCAAAGTTGTCACATTGGTATTGTGTGAAAGTTTAAAGTGTGTGGACTAGCTTAGGGTAACATCTTCATTACTTGATTGTAGTTTAAAATTACAAGGCCTGTTGCCAATAGCCCTCACATTGCTTTAGAGCAGTGGTCTTCAAACTGTGTTCCAGCGAACCCTGGGGTTCATCAAAGCATTTCCATGGGATCCACGAGTCAAAATAAAAATTGGAAAAGAAAACTGTAAATATGTAGGCAAAACGGATTCATGCTCCCTAAGGAGATTGTATGATCACAAGTATCTAAAGTCGTGTTTCCCTTTGCAGGTCCCATGGGGGAAATTTAAGAAAATAAATTTGGTGCTGGATAACCTTTTTTTTAGTAATTTCCTACTATTTTATTATAATATAATAAAAATATATTTATTTTCTTTACATGTACTACCTGGATTGTGAATATTCTTTAGTGCATTGTTTTGCAAAACTGAATAGAATTATTGGATTTAGAGGACATTTTAAAAAATTATATGATAAAGCACCTTTTTCCATATGTAAGAAAAATACTAATAAAAGCATTTTTAAAAATCACCGAATGCCTGCAAAATAACTCTTCCCAGTGAAGAAAACCAAATGTGAATGGATGAATCAGGACAACTTTTTTGCATATGAAAAGATTCGATATTAAAATCCAAATGTAAACAGGAACAGGTCTTAAATTTTAGGCTGCGATTTTGCAGAATACTCAGAAGTTTTTCACACAAATATAAATATTTTAATGCCATTCTGAACAATGTATTTAAGTTAAAAATATTTTTCATTGTATGTGGCAACAAAGTATATAAATGTCACTCTAGATGGCTTCAACACATCTAGACTTCAACAGTTTTTGTAAAAAAGGCACACATATCCTACTTACTAAGTATAATTCAAGTGTAGATGGCACCTGGAGTTTAAATTAATGCTATTGATGAGTAAATTGCATTAATATGTTAAAATTCTTTGGTAAATATACATTATTTTTCTTAAATTGTTTGTTTGTACTAAAAGTAGCTAAAACATATTTGTCTACTTTAAACAATATATTTAAATATATTCTTCTAAGAATTTTTTTTTTTTTTTGGATAGGGCCCCCACATAAACACCTTTTGAGTTTTTAGAGTTCTATGGATCGACAAAGCTTTCAGACTACTGCTTTAGAGTATGACACTAATAAACACTCCCATTGTCTGCTCTTAGAATGCAGTGTATAATTTTTTTTAAGAAAACCTTCTTTAAAATCAAAGTTACAATATTGAAAAGCAATTTTATAGGAAATTGAGATATGTTAGAGTGAATGAGAAATACTTTGTTATGTATCAGAAAAAATTTTACCTTTTACAAAAGTTTTAAGTTTTATTCTAAATTGGATTTCAGTAAAATAATTGAGAATTGAATGTGTGTATGTCATTGGTATTCTTAATTGTTATGTTATTTTTGCT
Organism: Trichonephila inaurata madagascariensis; assembly: GCA_019973955.1. Lineage (NCBI taxonomy): Eukaryota > Metazoa > Arthropoda > Arachnida > Araneae > Nephilidae > Trichonephila > Trichonephila inaurata. Next base: position 42,075 of record BMAV01023860.1, read on the forward strand.
ATAAAAAGTAAGCTATCTAGAAAGAGTAAAATTACTGTATTTAATTGAATTTAAGCTACCATCGATTCTAAGCCGCACCCCTAATTCTCAACAAGTTTTTGTGAAAAATGAAAGATAGTGTAAAGTGGTTTATCGATATCTGATTTTACAAAATTAAAATAAATTTAAAATGAAGAACTAATACAAAGTGAACAATTACTTATTTTACCTGTATTATATACTTTTAAATACGTGTATGAACCTGTAATTTCTCTTTATTGCCCCATCCATTGAATATTTTTCCTTCGATTCTAAGCCGCACCCGATTTTCTGAAGGGTTAACATTGGAAAAAAGGCGCGACTTGGATTCGAGTCAATGCGGCATGTAAAGTGAACTATATTTTGATGGTAAACTATTTTGAAGGAAAGGGGAAAAAATTAAAATGCACATTAATAATTAATCTGAAAAAGGTATTACTATAACTTTTTGAAAATATTTTTCCGAGTATGTTTAGATACCTTTAATATGCACATGTTATACTCGCTTTATTTTTCTTTTTGTAACTTTAACCCTCTTGCTGTGTAGTGCTACATTTGCTACGTGTATTTTGCCCATGGAAATCGGGGGATGCACAGTGAGAGGGTTAAGGCCATTCAGTTGCTTGAATGAATTCTTTTTCTGTAATACTTTGAAAAGGTTATTTTTAGCTAAGTATATTTAAACTCCCCATTATATTCTATGATAAGATAACATTTACAGCTTTTAGTTTAGTTAATTTTTTTGTTTTAACTTTTTAACATGAAAGAGTATCAAGTTTTAAATAAAAATTATCTTTTTATGTTTGATTTTAAACTAAAATATATGCCAAAATTTTATGTTGCTATTTACTTTATTTCTTGTTTAGAATTAATATTGTAGTCATAAAACTAATAAAATTTTTGGATTAAATATTTTATTGTGTAAAATTTGACTGTATATTATAAAGTTCAAGGTACGTTGATCATTTCTAATTCTCAAACTTTAAAAAATAACTTAGAGTATTGCCTAAAAATTTTTCATGTTACAATTTTAAATTTGATCACACTTCATTTATAAATTCATTTTGACAAATATGTTAAAATAAAGCAACAAATTTCTGCAATGAAGAAAAAATGTTTTGAATCTTTGGTAGTAATATATTTAAATATTACCTACGTCCCCTGTGTGTGTGTAATATTTAATGCATGTTTTCTGAAAAGAGCAATTTATTTTTATATTGATAAAAAACAGAAGATATTTCTTTTTGGATATTGATGACATTCAGTATTTTCTTATTCATTAAAGAAGAATATTTAAAATATTTATTATAATATTTTTTTTTAAATAACTACAAAATATTATTTGCAAATCTACTTATTTTGTATGAAAAACTTATTATTTTATGTTGGTATTGCTGATTGAAATCTATTTGTTTCGAACTATTACCGGATTGATTACACAATTTTAGAAATAAATATGTTTATATTTTAAAATAAAATGCTTTTAGTAGCCTTCATCCCCACTTAATATTTTTAAGATAAAAGCTCCCTTATTTTGTGTGATTGTTATTTTTAAAAATTCTGCATTTTCTTAAAATAAAAACTATGTGCTTGAAATTTGTTTCATATTATTAATATTAATAAAGCATATGAAATAGAAATGTTCATAGATTTGAAATAAAATACTACTCTTAATATATTAAACAATTTATTTCCAAAAAATTGCTCTGAAAGTTTTGATGTGTATTAAGAAAATAACAATGTCAGCAAGCATTTCAGAAAGCAAAGTTATTTGTTTATAAATTTATGTATAGGTCTCTCGCAGAATATTTATGTTTTGGAATTTTCGTTGTTGTGTGTTAACAAGGTTATTAAATTTAAACCCTTTTTTCTTCTGCATAAGCTCAACAGCCTTTTGCAGGCCAAGGCTGATTCACTGATCCTCCTCCAGTTGACCCTATCAGTCGTGATGGTCTTCCATCAGTTAATTCCCATGAGTTTGAGGTCCTTTTCAACATTGTCTAACCATCTTGTAGGTGGTCATTCTCTACATCTGGTCCTTTCAATTTTCAAAAAAGTTACTTTTTTGGCAGGACAAGCATCGGCGTATCTGTGCAGATGGCCCAGCCATCTAATATGTGATGCTTTTATAGTTCTCACAATGTCAGTCCCATTATATTTCCTGTAATTTTCATGATTGTGAAGAATTCTCCACACTCATTGTTCTCTTGAATAGGTCCTAAGATTTTTCTTTCAAAAAAGAGCAACTTTTCTTCCTCTGCTTTATTTTAACATTCACTTCCATACAGAGCAATAGTCTAGATTAAAGTTTTATAAATTCTCAACTTGGTAAACAACTTGGAAATAAACTTAGACTTGAATTGTGTTTCTGAGGCCATGAAAACTTCTATTAGCCAAATTCTATTGTTTATTTCAATTCTTAGATCATTGCTACATGAGATCAGAGTTCCTTAGTAAGCTGTTTTACAGTTTCAAAAGTATAGTTATCTATCTTCAAAGGAGAGAAATCCGGTAATTTATTAGTTGAAATCAAAAACTTTGTTTTGTTCACTTTAATAACAAGTCTCATTTCCTTCGCTGCACTCTCATGCACTACAAAAGCGTTGATAACATAGTTTTTGATTTACAACTTTGTTTTTAATTACAGGTAGAATCATGAGAGTTTAAGACAAGATTTTGTTGAAAATTATGTAAAAAAAAGTACTGATTATTGCTTTTTAAATTTAAAGGTTTCTTCTTTTAGTGTGGTGTCAAAGTTTGTAAAATTGATATTAGCTCAGGCTTCATCAATGTAAGTTATTGTGGTTTGAAAGTAAAGGGTACGTTATCATTAGCTTATTATGCAGTTTTATTGTGAAACTGTCAAATCAAATCCTACTCCATCCTTTTTCTTTTTGTACAGTAAAAAAATAATAAATTGTAAAATATTTAAAACTTCAAATTAGTTTGCAATCTGGGAATATATGCAAATAGTTTGAGGAAATTCCTAAAATGAAAAAATATGCTTAAGTTTTCACTACTGTTTATAAATTTAGAATGAGTGTCATTGTTAATAGTTGGTCTCAGTTTTCAAAGATGAAAATATTTGGCTCTTTAGATTTTCTATCAACTAAACATGAAGATGCAAAGTTTTTTTTTTAAACATTATTGTATTTTTTTTGTGATTACATATTTAATTTCATACATTTTAATACAGTTTCTGCATAATTTGAATTTTTTGATAAATAATTATTTTTAATGAAGTTGAATTACTCTTTACATTCACTTTCTTATGCTTTGAATGACCTAGATTATTCCATTAAAATTTATGTGATTTTAAATAAGAGTAAAAAAAAGAATATACCCAAGTGCACTTTTGGAATTGCTTTCATGTTTTTTTTACTTAATAATAGACTTCATAGTTATCATTTGTATTTTGCATTAATGAAATTTTGAATCTTGATATTCTTGCTGCATTTCTCTGTGCATAAAAGTTAGACCCCTTCCCTTTTAGCTTGTGATCCCTTGATTTATTACTTCTAATTTTTGCAGCTTACCAAATCTATTTATACCAGTGGTCTTCAAGCTGTGTTCCATAGAACTCTGGGGTTCCGCGAAGCATATCCTGGGGTTCCATGATTCAAAATAAAAAAAAAAGAACATTATAAATGTATGTGCAAAATGGTTTCAAGTTTTCAATATATTGGATTAAAAATTTATTTAAATAAAAATCAGGATTTATTACTGAAATAAAAGCATAAACGAGTGATTGAACTATCATCAGGTTCTATGTCAAAATGCAGATATGAACAAGATCTTGATTTTGGGTTAAAAATTTACACATAACATCCTCATATTTCTTTAAAGTCTATAAAAGCCTTTATGCCCTTGATTACAGCATATTTGTGCAAAGTCTTTTTCAACATATTAGTTAAAACTAATACAGAAATAAATTGGATGTTGAACATGAAATACATTTACAAATACCGACATTAGAACTTGACTTTAAACTTTTATCCAAAACAAAGCATGCTTATCAGTCATTAAAATTGTAAATTAAATTTACACATATTTTTAAGTACTTTAACTTAAATTATAATATAATAGAGGAATATTAAAACGTTTTTTTATATGTACTACCTACAAGATTGTGAAAATTCTATTTTTTATGTTCCCGGGTTTCACGAAATAATTTTGCACTTGTTATAGTATAATGTTTTGCACAAAGCTAAATAGTTTTCTAATGGAAAATGCACCTGTTTCATTTGTAAGGGTAAGGGGAAACACCTATAATGAAGGACTTAACATATCAACAAATTTGATGATAAAATCCAAATTTAAGCAAGAACAGCTCTTAAATTTCAGGTTGCAAATTCATGCAGAATATACAAGATTTCATCCTTAGCTAAAACCATTTTAATTCCATTCAGAACAATGTATGTAAGTTAAAAATATTTATCAATGTATGTGGCAACAAAAACAATATAAAAAAAAGTGTGTGTGCTTATGACCACACGATAGAAGTGATAACTTCAAATTTTGTAATGTTATTTTAGGGATTAGTTTGGTGAATAAAAAACAAGGGGATATTAATATTGTCCTATAAAATTATTTATTCCTATGTCTGTATTCATAAAGTAATATTTTTGTGCGAAATATAGAATCATATTTGGGAATTAATTGTATTCTAAGAAGGAAACAATAGGTTTATGGTAGCTGAAATAGGTTATAAATCCTTTAGATTCAAAATTTTATTTAAATATCTATAAAAAAAACTCCGTCAAGCGTTGTTCCGTACTTCCTCGTGCTTCATTTCGATCCTTTAACATAATTAAATTGAATTTTGATTTTAAAAAATCAACTAAAGGTTTTGATTTGTCTTTTGAAAAATCTATTTTAAAATTTCCACTTAAAATCATAGGTAATTTGTTCAGAAGACCCAATTCGGCTTTGTGAATTTTGGTTGTAATTTAACAATATTCAATTATATCCCTGAATTAATTTAAGCAAAGGGATAGTAAGACAGGTAGTTGATTGGAAAGAGAGGAATCTAGGTCAAAACCTTTAAAAAGGGATTTAATCGAAAGATTTATATCACCTAATCTCTGGCTTATACTAGCTCTTTTGTCATTAAATGGCTGTTTTGTACAAATATATCCGGTGCTGCTGCAAGGAAAGTCTTCTTAATTATATTTTGTTTTCTTGTATTGAAATTATTTAATGTAACCTTTTCTTAATACCCGTATGCTTAATTTTGTTATTTTAAATTTTTAATTGTTTTAATTTTCTTAAACTCAAAGTATATTTAAGTAATGGGATTAATAGAACTGTTTGGTTCATTGCTATTCTGATTCGTTTACAAAAATAGATTTTTATTCTTAAGATCACTGCAATATTTCTAATGATAATTATATTATTTACTTAGTTCTATAAAAATTTGTCCTTTTTCTGCATTTTATGTTTAATTTTAGTGTAGAATTTCTCTTTCTTTCTAAGCCTATTTTTCAATTCCTACTATTAGCTCAAACTCTCTATATATTTATCTTGGTGGAATTTTCAATCGTTAATAAAATACATTTTAAAGTACTCAATTAAGCTGAAATTTTATATACACAATTATTTTGGATGGCAATACACTAATTTAATTATAATTAAGAAAAATTAATTTATTAAAACTAATTATTCAAAGAATTACAAATACAGCCACGTTGGCATCATTTTTAGCGACTTAGCGACCCTTTTGGCGACTTGTCAAAACTTGAAAAGGTTTTTTTCTTACATTTTACAACTGCTCATTTGAGCTGAAATTTTCTATACACTATTGTTTTGGGGGAAAATAAGATAATTTAATTATAATTAATTGACTGAAACTAATTATTTAAAGAATTACAGATACAGCCACGTTGGTTTCCTTTTTAGTGACTTCAGTCAAAACATTAAACGTGAGAAACATTTTTCTCACATTTTAAAACATTCAGTTAAACTGAAATTTTATATACATGATTGTTTTGGATGACAATTGATACTTTAATGATAATTAATAAAAATTAATTACCACTTAATATTGTGATTCTGTCATATGTATATACATATTTATATTAATTGTAACTATTTAATAAAAAGTAGCTAAAATAAAATTTTTCTTTGTTGATCAAAGTAGAAATTGACTTAATTTTTTTTGTATTGTTTAAAAATATGACGTTTCATTTTCATGCTTCAACAAGGATTAAAAAGAATCCCGCATTCATTTCAATAGAAAGAGGTGGCGGGGGGAGGAACTCCACTTAGATCGAAGCTAGGAACCTTACTTTTATGGCGTATTGGTAGTTGGGGGCAACTACAGTGTGTCAGAGTGGCGGGGGGAAATGTCCCTCCTTTCCTCTTTAGGGGTGTGTATGTCCGAATGACGGCAAAAAAAGCAGAATGAGCGTTACATTCCCGAGCGGGATGTTCATTCTAGTTCACTCTCCTGCAAATCACGCCAATAGTAGTTATCACTTCAAAAATAAATGAAATGCTGAATATGAAATGGGACTGCAGATAATTTCAACGAGCACATATCCTAGTTACTAATTGTAATGTGTATGTGTAAGGTGACATCTAAAACACAAATTAATATTATTAATAAGTTATATTAACATTATGTAAAAAATTCAATAACAAAAATAGTACTTTTCCTTGTAATTACATAAAGTACCTATTACATGTCAATCTACTTTAAATATTATTTAAAATGTATTCTAAAAGTGTGTGGAATGGGGTTCCTCCAAAAGGCATTATAATTCTAAGAGTTCTGTGAGTCAAAGGTTGAAAAGAGAGACCACTGATGTACACTACTAACAGTGTACTTCAATTTGTTATAACTGATAATCTATATTGTTAGGCTGAATTATATATATATATTTTGATACAGTGGTGTTAGTCTGTGTTTGCATTTCCAAGTTTTCTTACTACACACCTGGTATTAGTATTCCTTGAATCACATGATATGTTGGGATGTATGGGATAGAGGAGTGTGTCTGCTGTATTGTTTTATTTCTTCATGAGAAAAATAAGTGTCCATTTGTATAAATAAATATCAATATAAGTTCTCTTAATAGGTCACACTAATATGTTAACTAAAATAATTTTTGAGAGGAGGGGTGAATTTAGCTTTATATTGTATGTTTTAATTAAAATTTGTCAAATTTAAAAGTCAACTTTGCTTTCTATAATATGTGTGTGTTTGAATGAATTCCTCTCTTTAAAATAATTTAAATCTTTTGGTATAATATTGTCGTTTTTTGTTTCATTGAAGTGAAATTCATTTAATTTTTCAGAAAGTTTAATTAGTTTTTTTTAAAAAATGTGTGTATAGGGAACCTTGGTTTAGAACACATACATATTTGATATATTGCATAGATATACATAAACCTTAATGATGAATGAAAGTTTAAAGAAATACATTTTTTTCTTTATCGATTTATATGTATATGTAACTTTTTGTGCTCATTTCTGAGATAATTTTTTTATTTTAGCAATAATTAACAATTTTTTTAGGGCTGTCTTTGGTAAAAGTACGAGAGCTTGAGAGCTAAACGCGAAGCACATTTTCAGACAGAAAAATGCCTAAATTTCCATGGAAATTTGCAATATTATAACTCATACCTCTGTTAACAATATAGTGTTTTTAAAAACTTCTAAATATTCCATGAATACTTTCTTTTTCATTTTAATGAGTGAAGGCATAGCCCATTTAACGTTACGGTATAGGAGAAAAAACGCGAAACACATTTTACACCAGAAAAAATTATTCAACTCGATTAAAAATGGGAAGTATGATAAAACATGCTGCTCTCTAAAGGATAGTGAAGCCAGAATATCATATAAAATGTTCATTTCTTTTATATCTGAAAAATTGTTCCAAATTTGGGTCCTATTCTTTAACATTAACCGAAAATAGCCTTAAATGTTATGAATGCACTAGCTTTTGAAGACATTTTCAAGGGTCTTTCCCAAATTCTGTGAATTATTTCTTTACTGAGTAGAATTAGTAATTTAATGTATTACTTTTAATTTGCTAATGCTTAATGTTACTTTTGGGTCATTTTTTAAATCATTAAGACATTTTTAAAATCTTATAAGGTATTTTTATAAATTTTTGGATTTTAAGGTTTTGCTTAATAAATATTTGTTGTAAATAAAATAATTTTTTCACTGAATTTTACTTTATTTTTATGTATTCATTATGGAAGAATTGGACGTATGAATAAAAATGAGAAGCTTAATATTTTTCAAGGATTTAAAAGTAATATTCTTTAAAACTCTTTAATGAATAAAATATATTCCCCTCCTTTATTTACATTATCTTGAAATTACGAATCTTTAGTAGTTTGTACTTGTATTCTTTTTTTACCTTTCTATCTCTTTAAGTTTGTAATCATCACTCACAACCTCATTTCTTCAGTTTTTAATGCAATGTATTTTTTATGATATTCAACTATGTGATGTAATTTTTAGTATGACAATATTTATTCTAAGTATAAACTTGGAAAAATTAAGCAAAGTACAAAAGAGACTTGGGTAGGGAAGGGAGGTCTCTCACAGAGATCGGGCGCTCCGAAGAATCCATCAACATCTAGGGAGGGGGATATATCTCACAAAATGATTAATTTTTCTTGTGATATCATCTTGTGAAAAGGTTATTCCAATTCTTAAGATATGAAAACATTATTTGTTTATTGAATGTTTTTCCTGGTGCTTACTTCTGCCTAATTCAAGGTCCACTAATATTAAAGAATTTTGTTTATAAACTATATTACAGGAAGATACACTAATGGCAAATGAGATGGAAAATTTAAAATCAAAAGCAGTCACAGCACAAACCATATTAATAAAAACCCAGCCAAAAATGATCAAAATTTTATTGTGAATAAATACAACATTGTTTAGTAATAAAATTTTAGAATTCTAGTTTCAAAAACTTTGTTTTGTATTTAAATTATTCATGATAATATAATTTACAAGTTAATACTAATTTATGTACTCTAATTTTTTATATTTCACTTCATTAATTCTTTTTAATTTTTATTTTTTATTGAGTTTTATGTAATATTTTTGTAGTCACTATAGGAAAAAATCAACCTCTAAAGCATGAAAAACCCAAATGGAAAAGTGATGTGCCTTTAACTGGGGGTCAACTTCACAGTAAACGTGATGAATTTTGGGATACAGCTCCTGCCTTTGAAGGAAGGAAAGAAATTTGGGATGCATTGAAGGCTGCAGCTTATGCTGCTGAAACCAATGATTATGCTCTTGCACAAGCTATTATTGATGGTGCCAATATATCATTGCCTACTGGTATGCTTATAAATATATTTTTATTATATTGCATTTAAATATTTTCATTTTTTTTTAAATATTACATTAGAAATGTGTTATATGTTAATTGTAGAATTTTTCTCATGCTAAACCATTTTGAAATACACTGGTGTGCAAAACTTAAGCAACAGGTGGGTTTATTGCCATAACTTCACGAAAAATCATCTGAGAGACATGAAATTCTGAAATGAGGGAGAGTATTATGCGTAAGGATGACGAAAGCATCGGCGCTGAAAAAGGAATACAACGCATACGGTATGGAATCAAACAAAAACAAGCTTTATTGAACGCATAGTATCGTGACTCATGATTGTCTATCCAACAGGAAGAACCACAAGCAGATGTTCCTTAATATGGTATATGCCCTCCCCTTACTACAATGGTTGCTTTGCACCGCTCGCATACTCAGAACCAGCTGGTGCAACATTTCTTGAGGTAGGAGTGCCCATTCCTCAATCAACATCTGTTTGAGTTGTTGGTTGTACTCGGATGATGTGGCGTAGGGCAATACGCTCCCCAAAGCATCCCACACATGTTCAATGGGATTTAAATCTGGAGCACGCTGGCCAATCCATTTGAGTGATATCTTCACTTTCCAGCAGCTCCTCAACAGCAAGAGTGCGATGTGGCAGTGCATTGTCATTCATAAAGATGAAGTCTGGGCCAATGGCACCTGAAAAGATGCAGATGGGGAAGAAGTACCTCCTCACAATAGCGATCCCGGTTACAGACCCTCTGTCGAAAATGGGAAGCTCAGTTCCGCGTTCAGCATAATGCCAACCCAGACAAGAACTCCAGGACCACCGTGAACGATGTCTTTCTTGATGCTACTGGGATAAAACCGGTCCCAATCTCTCTCCAAATCAAACGCGTTGAGAATCGCTTCTGGTACTGAACCGACTCTCATCCGTAAAGAGAACATGACTCCATTGATCAGTTGTCCAGTTTTTGTGCTCTCTGTCCCACTGTAAACGGTGGCTTCGGTGGCCATCTTTCAACGGGAGGCAGCATTCAGGACGGCGGGTGAACAGGCCCCCTTTGTGAAGGCGTCTGGCCACAGTAAACCGCTACACTTGTTGATCTGTTGCTGTACAGAGTTTCTGAGCAATGGCGCTTGCTGACTGCTGTCGAATTTTTTTCGCCTGTAGGATGATATATCGGTCATCCCCTCGCGTTGTCGCCCCTCGGCGCCACACCAACCTTCTAACAGCTGTATCTGTGGTTTGGAACGCTTTCCAAGAACGCGAAATGACACTTTTGTTGATTCCGAACTCTGCAGCTACACTGGTGACAGTACGCCCCTCCTCCAGCTTTCCGATCATTCTTCCACGTGTTGTGACGTCTCTCGCGTTCTTCTTCTAACATAACTCCTAAGTTCTTTGACGGCCACAATTAATGGCAAAACTTTTCCAACCCAATACCAAGAAGAGAAACAGGGCGAAAATGCAAATAAGATATACTTTAAAAGGATAGAGGGCTTAGTGAGAAATGACGGCAATCTTAGAGATAACTTAGTGAGTAACAGATCGGAATAAGTGTGAGACGACCTAATCACAAGGAAGAAGGATACGCTCATCTTCGTTAATATTGTTAATTATAAGAAGGATTAATAGTGCCTGAGTATACTTATTTACGAGTAGCAGAATAGGAGTGTCTTCAACCAAGGAAGGAGGATTACTATATAAAAGGTAATATTTTGTATAGGAAGTTAGATTAGGCAGATAATTAAATATAATTAAGATAAGTGATCTAGTTGTGCGATCTGACTTAAATATTCAGTTTAATTTGTGGCTTATTCTCACTTAAAGAAAGTTGTTATTTAGAATTAAGTAATTTAAGTTATTCTTAATAAAAGTTGTGTTAAGAATTACAAAATGTCTCATCTTTTAGATAATCCCACACCTCTAGCTTATGCGGATCCCACAAGACATAGCTATCGCAGGATGGCTATGTCACAGTGTGAAGTCATCCAGATGATTTCTTCTAGCCATATTTCACGAACTGACTCACTGGCACTTGCAGAGAATATGGTGAATTGCGTCTCCGCCTTCATTTCATTCTACTGTTGAGCAGCTGCCAGCATCACGCGTTTATGCGCGCTCACAGCTTCTGAGCTTTTGTTCCTGATATTTGCATACGCATGACGTTTCTACTGACTTACGTGTTCCCTCTACTGATCTCCAGACCTCCTTTTCTGCAATTTCATGGCTATCTACTAAATTTTTACATTGTTGCTTAAGTTTTGCACACCAGTGTATTTATTACTGGCCATGATGTCTTGAAATTGCTACTAACTTATAAATTAAAATATATAGTATTGTATGTGTATTAAAATGTATAGTGTTATTGAAGCATGCAGTCTTATATTTTGAATGAGCTGTATTTTCTAAAAAAATTATTGAAAGCAATTTTGAATTATATAATCAGTAATTGTTAACAAAAATTAGTTTTTTTCCCTCTTACAAGTTTTGAATTCTTTAACACATGGTTATTGAGAATATGTAGATGTGCATGAAGTGCAAATAAAATAATTAACCTTTCTACCTTGTCTAGATGGATTCGACCCATTTCTAAAATTCATCTTATATCTTCCACAGATTTTAATTCTGATGTTAAAACTTTATGTATTCCTCAAAAATATGCAAAGGCTTTTTGAGCCAGATATTTCTTAAAATTAGGTACTAAAAAAAAGTTAACATTTCTATGCTTGGGATAAATCGATCCATATTAATTTGTATAAAAATGCATAAAAAACCAATTTAGTATTTTTAAGGGACTTCATTTTAATTAATGGTCCCATATATCATGTTAGTAAAATGCAGAAACAATGATATAATTATTAAGTGATGACTGTTGTTTCTCTTTTCCAATTGGTTTGTTACATGTAATGAAACTGAATTGGATTTATAGCGTACTATACAGTGTATATGTTTTGCCATTTTTATATTGCTATATAACATGGCGAATCATAAATATTTTCTTACTGAAGAGATCAGAATGTTTTTACAAAAGCTCAGTGATCAATCTGAGGAATCAGATCACTTATTCAATTCAGAAATTTCTGAAACCAGAATGATTCTTGTGTCATATGTGCCTAAAAAAAATAAAAGTATTCTTCTATCCATAGTTTCACACAACCATAAAATTTTTCCATATTTAAACTAAAAATGTATTATATATGACGAATAATCTAGCTTTCACTTATACATGTAAAAAAGGAACATAAAAATGGCCAGTGTGTTTATTTTATGATTGATCGAGCTGCAATTAATATTTTTCTTGTTTTGGTGCATGTCAAACGATCGTACAATAAACACAAGCCTTTCAAAAAGTGTTTTTTAAAAACAAATTATAGTGAATGATAAGAATGCTAGAAGAAAAAAAGAATTTATCTTTAATAATAAATATGAGTTTACTGGCTACAAAAGAGGAAAATTTGCATGTCAAAACACCCAAATGAGGAAGATGCAAAGAATGTGGCCCTAAGAAAGACAGAAAAACTTAGACTAGATGAGCATTATATCAATCTTTTCTCTGCTCAGAATGTATAAATAGTTATTGTAAATCTTGTTTATCATTGAAAAAATTGTCAATACTGTAAAATTGATGAAGTATTTTTAATATTTTCAAAATCTTATATAGTTTTTAAAAAAACTGGCTGAAAATTGGTTAAAATGAGAAAAAAAAGGGGAAAGAAAATATGGGAATATTCTGGGCAGAGAGATCATGCATGCAGCAATCTAATAATAAAATTGGCACGTTTACTGTATGTCGCAGACAGGGTGTTACTGCTCACATAATGTCTGAAATGATGAATGATTCTTTGATCTTTGCTGCTAGTAGTCTGTATAACTCTTTTGCCTTTGTAAACAATAACTTTCACATACCTATTCTGTCAACATCATGAAAGTATAGCATCTGAACGACTGATATCACCCATAATCCAACAAAATAATCCTTTATATAGTCCTATAAGGAAATCCTTCTTAAAGTCGACTAGCTGTTCAAGTGACTGTTGTTTCAAATTCATAGTGATAAATTCAACCGAAACACAAAATGGAAGCTAAAATTTCGTGTTTTGGGAGAACTTATTAAAAGGTCTTCTGTGGCATTATAAGTCATGTGTTTGTTGACATCATTGGGGCTAACACATCTGATACTTTAATCTCTCTCATTTACATATGTAACATAATTGAAACAATTTCGTAATTAGCAATTACATTCTGTGCTTCCTTCATAATGAATGTGGCTGCGATAGCCTAGTTGTCAAAGGGCACAGACTCGTGGCCAGCATTTTATGAGTTTGAGCTTTGTGCAGCTGAAGACCTGCTGTGTAGAGGGGTTTGAATATGTTGAGGCTCAAACATCCTCCCATTGGTGTGGTGTGGAAGATAGGAGAGGATGGTGTCAGCTCTGGTGTTGTCCTCATCATTTGACCATAGCTCAAAATTATGAGGTCCATCACCCAAAAGCCCTTGAGTAGCTGAATAGTACAATGCTAATATTCCCTCACTCACTCATTCACAATGAATTTTTTTTAGGCAATGAATGTATGTTCAATACTTAATTTCTATGATTTCCAAAGGCTATTCTACTTTGTGCAGTTGTGTTTGAAATGAAAAAGTGCTAATTATTTCAATAACAAGTAAATTTTCAAAAACAGCATGTAACTTTTTTAATCACAAAACTTAATTTGATTTCTAAAAATTTTTTGCTGTTTACATGAGTGCATATTTAGAAATGAATATTATTAAAAACTTGTTGCTTATGATCAATATGTATGGCTTATTATTTTTATAATAAATTTGTTGCAAATATGGGAATTGATGTCAACATAGCTGTGTGTGTGTGTGTATTTTTAGATAATTACTGTTTGTCAGTTTTAATACTATCGTATTGTATTATTTCATTTTTCAGAATCAGCATAAAAATACATGTGACATGTCTTCTATTTATTGTGTGTCTTGCATATTATTGTATACTTAAAGTTGTTTTTATGTCCTCCTTTTTGTGTGTAATTTTTTTTTATGCAGTATGTAAAAATAGTCCATCAAATGCATATTATGAATAATAACAGTAAGGTAATTTAAAAAGCAAATAAAAGATAGTTGTGAAATGTCAAAATAACAAGCAAATTAAGAATGCAGTGGATGACCTACCCAATATGACACATGTTTGGCAAAATATGTCCCAAGAGGACACACATTGCCATAAATTGAAAACCATTATTAAATTGTTATACCAAAAAATCGTGGATATTGCATTGCCAGTTTCATTACATATTACAGCATCTAATGACATTAGTTAAAAATATCAACCTCTGAAAAAAATAAACGTGCAGACCTCTTGACTATTAAACAAAATTAATTTTAAGTAAATTAAATATAAATTTATTTTCTTTTGAATTCGCAGACATAGTTTTTTCATGCATTTTGTTTAGACATAATTTCTGAAAATGAATAATCATAGAAAATTAAAACAATATCCTTTTGAAATTAAACTTGCTATTTTAAATTGAATCGTAGAAGGTGCACTATTACAGTTGTATAAAAATGTGCAAGTGAAATATATAAATCTAATAATTGTGCCACTATGAAAAGTGTTAAAAGGGCATCTTATATTTGCATAAGAAATATTTTAATAGAGACAATAGGAAAAGGGGCTTGTATTTCGGATTCAAGACTTAACTCACAAATGAATTCACATTAATAGAAAAACAAATGAAGAGAGCTAAAAGGCTTTATAACTATTGAAACAGTCTAATTTATTTTGTCTCATTGAAACATTTTCTGCAAGCACTGGTTAGTTAACATGCTTTTTATTGACTGAAAACACATACACTTCACAATCTAAAAAGTAAAGGATGGGTGAATCAGCTGCTATAAATTATGATTGATGATGATGTTAGATATTGCCCAGATCCTGTATTTAATATTGATGAAATGGTTATTTCAGAAGATGCCTAATGCCCTGTCATTGCTAAGTCTGAGAAACTGCAAATGGTTTTAAAGTTGTGAATGAGAGCAAGTAACATTTCTAACTACACCACACATAAGGTTTCGATTTATATAGGACTCTTTTTATGTGGTCCCTATTTAACACATTATTTTTTTTTCAGTGTGTTGCAAATAATATATTTATAGCTACTTATGAAACTTCAGGAATTTTTCATGTATTTTCTTTTGTGTCCTCCCTTTCTCCCACATAAGAACAGGTTTGAGAGTATATATATATTACTGGCAGGGATATACCCGTTCTGTGCACGGGTGATTCAAAAAATATAACTATTGAAACAAAAGTATAAAAAAAATTATTGAGGTCAAAATTTAAATAATAGTAAGTAAATGATAAATTAGACTCTTAAGGAAAGAACGATTTAACAAATAAATAATTAAAGCTGAATAACCCAGTATTTCCCAGGTTCTTCTGTCAGTCAGTATGTAACTAAAGCTATTACCTGGCTGCTCCTTTGGGTATTTTGATGATTTTAAATGACTATATACTGGTTGTTTGATATTTTAAGTCCTACCATTAAACCTTTGATTGATATTTTAAGTCTACCATTAAACCTTTGATTGTAATGAAAATATTTTTATAGCTCTCGCTAGTCTGAATTTTTTAAAATTGAGGAAAAATTATTTTTAAGTCCCCATAATTTCTCTCCCCTCCTTGTGAATCGATCTCTGTAAAATCCATCCTTAGTGGATTTATTCTCAACAAAAAAAAACATGCATTCTAAATTTCAATGCTATTGGAGCAAAAACTAAATTTTTTTTATTGGTACACTCCCTCAACCTCTGCCCCTTGGGAGTAGATTTTCTATAAATATCCATTAATGGATTTCTACTTAACAAAAAAAAAAAAAATTGTACTTGAAAAATTTTAAGTTTGTTGATCTAATAGAGTTCCGATCTCTTAATAAATGAGTCACTTTTCTTCTATATATATAGATTGATAAAAATGCTATTTAACCTAATAGACATACATTGTAGAATTCTGTTTTCATGATGTTGGATATCTTGTCTTAAATATTAAAAGTATTCATGATTTTTCATCCTGACGCATAGTCTTCTCTAGTACTATAAATTATTTAAAGGATAACAAATTATTGGAATGTCCAAGTAACATTTGCTTAATCCATCATAAAAAGACCTTCATTTAACAAATAAAAATCAATTATTGCATAATTTAAATTGTAGAGTGAAGAGGAGACAATGTCAGTGAAAATTGAGAACTTCAAGATTCTATGAAGGTTCGAGATCAGGAAAAATTTGGAAAGAAATCGTTTTTTAAAATTTTGCAGATATATATTTGTATAAAGGCATAAAAAATAAGTATTTTTAATTCATTGTAGGTAAACATTAACAATCTGTTAAAGTCAACATTATTTTCTGAATGCTATTTTCAAGTTTCCATAATTTTTCCCGTTTTTTTTATTTTAATAATAATATGTTTCAATTTCGGAACTTCCATTAGTTTTATTTATAGTATTCTGGCAAAATTAAATTATATGAAAGAATTTCCTTATCTGTCTCTTGAATCTTAGTGAAATCTCTAAAACTTCGTATTTTGGCGATATACTTTTTAAAATACTATTTTTTTGCTTTTTAAAATTTTTAATCCTCCTGTTCTGTGACAATTCAATTTGTTATTCTAATGGACAGCATTTGTATTCAAAATTGTTCTTGTTTGCTATATTTCTAACTTGTGTTATAACTGTGCTATTATGACTTTTTTAAAATAATTAAATAATTGAACTTTTCAGGTACTTTAATGGACTGCTATGACGAATTAGGAAATCGATATCAATTGCCAGTGTATTGTTTAAGTGTTCCAATTAATTTAGTTGAAGAAACAAATGAATCAGAATCTCCTGCTGCAGAAAGTGAGCCTTGGAGTGAAGGTGGAGAAGAGATAACTGTTAAATTTCGACTTTCAACGTGTGGAAAGGACACAAAGTTGGCTATTCGGACTGGTGAAACTGTATTAACTAGCAAGAAACGTTTGCAAGTTGTTGAAGGAATTGATCCATCAAGGCAACGTTGGTATTTTGGTGGTCGCCTTTTGCATGATAAAATGAAAATTGAAGAGGCTAAATTACAAAGTGGATTTGTTGTTCAAGTTGTTGTGACTCCATTAAATCCTTCTATTACAGAAAACCAAAATTATTAAAAAGCAATTACAGAAAAATGATTGTATACAGTTGTAAATGGTTGTAAATTCATTTGTACTCTTTAAAGAGATAGAATCATTTTAGCCCAGCTTTTGTCTGCTTTAATCAACATTTTCATTCAATCCGTACCAGCCAAAGTTTTAAATTTTACTCTTATGCCATCTTACCCAATGTTTGATATAAATTTTTAATCATGAAATGAAATGAATTAAGTATCTAAATAGTCAAGAGTCTCTTATTAAAAGAGTGCCTAATAATCATATTCCTATTTTACTGAGATTGTTAATGTTTGTCACATTGAGCATGAGTTTAGCTAAGCTTCTTCCTTTTAACTTTGATGTTTTACTTCCCTGTATATAGCACCTTTTTGTTGTGATGTTTTTCAGATTAGTTTTTTTATCTTAATGCTCTGCAGTGATCCATTTATAATATGCAAATAAAGTTATATTTTTTAACTTTAAATTATGAGTATTTTATGTATTTCATATTTTTCATTGCATGTTTAAATCTAGATGTGTAATGTTATGATACAAATTTAAAACAGCATAGTTCATAAAGTTCAGTACTGATTCTATTAACAAAATTACTTGCAGTACATTCTGTAAAATATTTTTTCTTGTAGAATTGAAGAATGTTACACAAATAGTGTTAATAATTAATTAGTTGTTGCAGTTATATATATTTGCCAAAGAAAATTGACATTGATTTTTTTCATTCATTATGCTTAAGGAAACAAAGAGCTATCATTTGTTTTTTATGTTGGCTATTAAAAGTATTTTATAGCATCAAAATTTTTTTATTACTCAGCATTGGGAATTGCTCAATTATATTATACAGTAGCATTTCTCTAAAAAGTTTAGGTGCAGTTAGTCTAGGAAGAATTGGTCTTAAACAGTTTTTTATTGAATTTTACATAGTTTTAACACCTAGAAAAATTTACAAAGTATAAATTAAATCTAAAATTCATTAATTTAACTGTAAAAAAAAATCAGATTTTTATTGGGAGGGAGTGAACTCATTGTTTTTTTTAAATAAGGAATTTATCCACTTTTATTTATAACACATTGGCTTCATCAAGTTTTCTTATCAATTAAATTGTTGGACATTGGAATGTGGGGAACACCCATGCATGGAGTAACCCTTATTTAACAACTTCAGAGGAACACTTAAGGTAGGCTTCTATTTATGGAGGTAATCCTAAATGCTTTATATATTGGGGAAGTGACCAACATGATGATTGCGAAAATAAATTTTTGGATTAGACTCTAAATGGACTGCATGATAAAGTACTTCTTCTTTTTTGTAGTGCTTATGACAAGAAGTCAGTTGCAACACATTAATAAGGAAACAGTGATCAACTATACAATAAAGTTGACCACCCCTGCTCTCTTTGGCCATCTATTGGTGATCCGGGGGGCCGTGTGAGTGGAGGTATCGGTCGTTTTGCCTTGTCGCGAGTTCGACCCCGTACCAAAAGACCCGCCGTGGGGAAAAAGCGATCCGTTAAATCTGTCAGAGCTAAAACGTCCTCCCGTTGGTGGGTGTGGTGTTAGGAAAGGGGTCCCAGCTCGGGTTCCCCCACGCCCCTTTGACCTGGTTCAAAATCGGGTCCTCGCCAAAAGCCCCTCGGTAGCTGAACAGTGCGCGAATTCAATCAATCAACCAAGGGTTTCCATGGGGGTCAATTCCATGGTTATAGCCATTCCATTGGTTTCCAAATGTGATCTTCTATATATTCATCAATGCTAGTCTAGCTTTAGCATTATTCTTCCATAAGGTGCAGTAATTTCCAATATCAACAGTGTACGGTGTAGCATACATAGCAAGATGGGCATTCATCCTGACATTTCACAAGAGATGGAATTCTTCCTTGGAGCTCATGTTTGGGGGGGTGGCCAGGGGCAGTGAGTGTTCGGTGCCACGCCAGCATTGTTTCTGTCAATTTCCTGATGCCGCCAAAGATGCACCACATAAACAGGTTGATGCACATTAAAATTGTGTATGCTCAGCTCTCATATTGGCAAAAAAGTAAAATTTACCCTTTAGTTAAAAATTCCCCCTTACATGGGGTTTTTAAAATTTCGGGTTTGTTACCAGTAGTCCTTTTCTGCCTTCAAAATGTAACCTTAAACAATCAAGTAAGTAGGTCATTGTGACCATCCAGAAAGAGATTCTCACCCAAGTCATCTTTCCTTCTGAAACTGTGCCATTTAACATCTAGATTCCTGAAAGTCGGTGCTGTTTTTCCAGATCAGCATAAACCTGAATCCCCCCAAGAAAATGGGAAAAAAAACAAAAATGCATTTTTTGGGCCGGGTGTTTTGTCAAACATGCATGACGGGCTTTTCTGTGTTGTTGATTAAGAAAAAAGAAAAAACTAAAATGATGTTGCACAGGGGTTGTAATCTGTGGGTGATCTGGAACAGGTCTTTATTCTTAATTTTCAGAATCAAATTGTTCTAGAGACTGTGGACCACTCTATGAAAAATTAAGATGTTTAAAAGGTACAGCTTGTGATGATCCCATTTTCACAATACTTGGAGAATCAATTTTTTTTCCCCACAAAGATTTTTCGATTATTTTGCTATCTATTCAGTACATTTTATGATATTGGTTAAATCTGTCTCCTTAAAGTAAAATTATTAGCCTAACCAATATATATATATAAAAAAAAGAGTGTAGGAGACAATTTTACTATTATCAACATCTGTGAAGATAAAGAAAAGAGGATGGGAATTTTTCCCAGGAAATGTCAAGAATTTTCAAAAAAATTTTTTTCCCAAAAGAAATTTTTTTTTTCCCTTTTTCAACGGCTCTTTTTTTAAAGAAAAAAAAAAATTATTACCCTTGGAAAAGGGGTTTTTTTAAAAAAATTTGAATTAGTTTTAAGGAAAAAAAATTTTTAAAGGGGTTTTTTTTAAAGCAAATTGAAAAATAATCCTTTTTCCAAAGAAAATGTTTTTTTTTTATTAAAAATTTTTTCCTTTTGTTTTCAGGGTTAAAAACCCAAAAAATCTTTTAAAAAGTTTTTTGGGGGGTTTGAAAAATTTTATTATGTTTTTTGAATTAAAATTTTGATAATATTGGGTATATTTAATTAATCATAACTAAAGAATAAGAGAGGGTTTTTTCATAATTTAAATTTCAATGTACGCCGTTCTATACGTATTAGGTTCTTTTTATCTAGAAATTTCAACTTAACAGATATAGAGTTTTTCTTTTCTGGAGCAGAAAATAAAACTTCTGTAAATTTCAAGTAAAAATATCCTCTGTTGAAGCGTGCGTAATTTTTATCATCTACGGACCTATACAAATTAAGCTGAAAATTCCAATTAAATTAATTCATTACACCAAAAAAAATTTTGTTCTTAGGTGATATAAAAAAATTTAGTATTTCGAGTCTTGAATTACTAAAAAGGGGGTTAAATTCATTTGGGAACGAGTAGTTCTTTGGGGTTCACCCTGAATGAATTCGCCGAATGGATTTACGGAAAAACTAATTCCGGGTTTTGGGTTTAAATTTTAACCCTCGGACGCAGTGGTATGTTGGTGGAAGCCGCTTTCTAATCAGGGATGGGGTTCGAGTCATGCGAGCAACATTTTTTTTCAATTCATTTAATTATTTTTTAAAATTAAATAAATTTATTTAAAAAGGACCTATTAATATAAATATTTTATATAATTGTAAGATAATTAAATTAATAATATAAAAACATGTATTATTAAATTATTTTATTTTTTTAAAAAAAATTTTAAATTTTTTTTTAATATAGATTTTTTATGATATATTATTTTTATTTATATTTTGTTTTCAAATTAAAAAAAATATTTGTTAATATAATTTTATATAAAAATATCATTTATTTTCTAAAATATTTTATCTATTATAAAATTTAAAATTTACAGTATTTTTTTTTTTTCAAAAAAAAACAAAATAAAACTTTATTTAACATTTAATAAACCTTTCATAAAAAATTTAATTTTAAAAAAAAAATAATTAAATAAATTGAAAAAATTCCCCGACTCAAACCCTTACCGATTAAAAAACAGGCTTTAAACTATGTCACTGGAGGTTAAAACTTTTTGGGTTTAAAAGCTGCAAATTTGAATTTTTCCCAATTGATTGGCCATTCGCTGTTTACAATGGTTGAAAAACCCCTAAAAGGGGTACTACTATTAATCAAAGTCTGCCCCCAAATAAATTTTCCTTAGTCGGCCCCCCTTTTGAAGAAAAAAATTTCACATCCGGTTACATTAAATCTTCATTTAGAAAGTTTTTGTTCCTTCTCACCGCAGTTTTAAGCTGTATCTAATCCTTACGATGGTATGTCCCCGATTGATTGTTCTTTGTATGAATTTGCCCCCAGTTAAGTCTTCGATAAAAGTTTATAAAATGCGATTACTGATGAAAGTTTTTAGTTAATGCAAGCCTTATTGATATATGCTAGTACTGCTGTCAAATCTGTCTATAAATGCTACTTGCTTTCTGTTTCGGAGCAGTCAAATCTGTATGAGTAAAGCTGGAAGGAGACAGGTTGCAAACTCTGATCTTGGTATAGTCATGGTTTCTTGATGGAAAATACTTGCTACAGAGAATTCTGCGAATGATTGCAACTTGCAAGTAATTAATGTTTCTGAAAGTCTTTTTGGAAGCGTCAGAGCAGATTCATTCAATAAAGACATTCAAGATACCAGGGCCGGCGCTAGCAGTTTCGCCGCCCCGGGTAAAGAAGTAAAATGCCGCCCGTTTATAACAAAAATTAAAAGAGATAACCTAAACCCTCACGCTTAATGATAAAATAAAACGTGAACAAAAAAATTGCTATCAATAAGTTGAAAATTTTTATTCAAAAAACTGATTTATTAATTTTGGTTTTTTCAAATTAAAAAAGGGGTTCCCAAAAAAAAAAAAGGTCGTTTCTGTGTATTTAAAAAATACAGATATTAAAGTATTAAAACAAATAGAACCACTAAATATTAATTACATATTAAAAATACATTTAAACCGAGAGTTAAACTCTTAAAAGTGTTTCTTTCTCACTTTTAATTCAGAGATTTTTTTTTATAATTTCTTTAACATTAATTTCTTCAGCCAGTTCATATTCAATGGCCATTGTTGTTTAGCCGATCCTCGGTAGTTGTGGAGCGTAAAAATTTTTTAATTTGGAGAAACTCCTTTTCCACACTTATTGGGACAGTAAGCAAAATACTTAAAACCCTACCGAGATTTGGAGCAAAATTCAGGTTCGATAAGCATTTTTTAAAAATTTTTATTGACTTATTTTTTTTGAAAACCAAAACCGCTACTTTCCTGGTCCAGCGCGTTTATATCGATGAATTCCTCGTTCCTCGTCAGATCTTTACAGTACTTAAGTTCGTCATTTTGAGGAATCTTTTTTAAAACAGAAATATATTGTATAAAAAATTGAAATAGTTTGGTGGGTACTGATCAAATCAAACCGATTCGATGGTAGCTTTATCAATGTGAAAAAAAAAATTTGCCTTTTATTTCAAAGTAGAGGATCGTATCGGATCATTTGTTATAGTCGAAATTAACATTCCCTTCGAACTGTATGACGTGGCTGAATGGCTCAAAATTAGCCGGTATGGCAATTTTGTCGGCGATTCTCTGCACCAAAGCATTTCATTAAAGGCTGTGTCAGATCCAAAGGGTTTTGAAAAAATTTTTTTAAACTCTATACAGATGGTAAATCATAGTTTTCTGTCTCAAAAAGCTTCTTTTAGGATTGATAAAAATTTAAAATTTTATCCCAAAATTTCAAAGCAGCAAAAAACTTAAAATTTTTTCCAAAAAATGTTCAGAAGCCTCAACCTTATAGAGTTGTCAATCTCCCGTTTTTACAAACAGAAAGTAAAGCGTCTATAACCCCCCCCCCCTTTGATACACCTTTTGTGGTTTTTCACTTTTGGCTTTCCCGACGATTTTGTTTGAAATCACAATTTCTACATTATAAATTGTGTTCATATTTTTTTTTTCTGTAATCCTTTTTTTCCACAATTAAATAGTTTTACACTAGAACAACAACAAAAAAGTACCTATATTCTTTTTATATTTAAATTTTGTTCTGAACAATAAAAAATTTAAATTTAAACTTTTTTTTTGTTGCTTTTTAAGAAATTTTTTTCATAATTTTTTTCATTCTTATTGTGGCCTTTTAAAATTTTAAAAATTCTATAGATTAACCTATTATTACTAAATTTTTTCTTAAATATACATACAACGCTTTTAAACCTTTTCCTCCAAAAATACTTTTAAAAATTTTTGGAAATATAAGAAAATGAAACAGTAAATAAAAAATATTGGGGCCGATCCTGGTGTTGGCCCCCCAAAAATTTTTTTATATTTTGATTTATCTTTAAAGTTGATTTATAAACCATCCTGTAAAAAGTAAAAAGTGAAATATTAATAAAATTTGAAGAGCAAAAATTTTTTTTTTAGCCATTAATAGTTTTAATAAAGGGCAAAAACTTTAAAAAAAAATAAAACAAAAATTTCCAAAAATAGACTTTTTAAATTAAAAATTCAAAAAAGTATTTGCAGAAAATATAATCTAAAAAAATAATACAAAAAAATTCTTGAAAATTTTTGTTGTTTTAAAAAAAAAAAATTTTTTGATTTGGTTGATTATCTCAAGAGCTTTGGGCAGTTAAAAAAAATTTGGTTTTGCATGGTTTGATATAATACAAAAATAATAACCCCTTTAACAAATTTCAATAAACCACAAGATCAGGCGTAACCCCTTTTAATTGGAAGGTATGAAACAGTGGTTGGGAATAAAAAAATATGGGTTAATAGGATGTATGGTTCCCCTTTCAATTAAAAGGCCTGCACAATGATTTTATTTTGGAAGTAAAGAGTTTTAATGAGTTCCCGTGGCAATTGATTCCATTTGTTTAGCATCAAGTTTTTGGCATCGGGGGGGGGGAGGTTGCAACTGCCCCCCCTTAATATTCCCGGCGGTAAGGGGTCGAGGTCTGGGTCGGTTATGATTCAGCCTGGAATATCGTCAGATTGCAGAAGTATAATGGTTTCGCATTATTATCCATTAAAAGGAAAAAAAGGCCAATCCCTGAAAAAGGGGAACATAAGACTCCAAAATCCATTCCTATATTCACAGTCCCAAAATTTTTTCAAAAACATTTGTGTACGTGCGGAAACCAACGTGATGCCTGCCCGTAAAAGCTTTCCCCTGTCGTAATGGTCGAATTTTTGGGCATTGGTAGGGGCCCTGGTTTTTTCCTTTTAAATAACGAAACCGCTGATTGGCTGAGAACTGAAACCCTCAGTGAAAAGTGGTCACCCCTGATCCATGCTTCATTTTATGATCTCTGCTTTATTTTAAACAGACCCCCTGTTGGAGAACTGAAGGGAAAACCAAAAATTTTTGGGAAAAACCTTCTCATAAGTCTTTTTGGAAACAGTCACCCTTTTAAACTAGGATTCCCCGTGGCCCCAACAATCACGAATGCTGAGAAACTGGCAACCCTTTGCCTGCTATAATGGAAAAAAGAAGATCTCTGACGTTGTTCAATACTCAAATTCACAAACTGAAATAAGGGAAATAAATGATGGGCCGGGGTGTTTTTCAAATTTAAAAAAAAACATTTATTAAGTATTTCAAAATATAAAAGCTTTAAAAAAATTATCCCCACCTCATAGCCGTCCGTTTTCCAAAGCACTTTAAAGGGAAAGTCCTTTCCTCTTCGGGCCTTTTAATCCCCTGTTGCCAAAGAAAAGAAAACTACCTTTCACCCCCTTCCCAGGGGCAGTCCCCCTTTCCCCTTTGGGGGACTAAGGGGCCCCCCCTTCCTCGGGTCAATCATCCCCCTTTGGGGGCGTTCGCAAAAACGTCGTGGTTTCGGACAATCTTGAACAGGGTTTTCGACTGATTGGGAAAAAAATTTCCCTAAGTAGCATTTGTGGGGCTTTAAAAAAAAAATATACAAAACTGGGTTTAATCGCCCTTTTGCTATTCTACCCCAAAATTTACCCCATTCCTCCTCTAAAAAAAACCTTTGGGGGTTATTCATTTTTCGTGAATCTTTATTTAAAAATTTTTTCGGAAAACCAAGAAATTTCGAGTTGTACTACGAAGAAATGCATATTTTGGGACACGAGTTTATAAACCCTTTTTCTTCGACTAGCTCCACCCAAAATACATACATGCAACATATTCGACGTAAAAATTACACTTTTGTTTTGAAGAATATTTTCACATTTCCCTTTTTTTCATGACAACAAAAAAAATGGCAAATCTTCAAATTTTGAACACTAAATTAAAAATAAAATTTTCAAAAAGACTCCTAGAAATTAACTAAAATAACTTTTCTGGTTTTCGGAAGTAAATTTGTCAGCAATTTCTGTGAAATCACTTTTTTAGAGATATTAGATTCAATAGTTGGTTGAGTTTGGTGTTTATGGCGAAGAGCCAGTTTTTGGGTATCTGCGCCAAACTTCAAGGCCTGTGGTCTGACGGGGAAAAGAACAAATTGTATGACAATCAGATTCAATAGAGATGATGGTCAAACTCGAAAGCTTTTCTATATATAGTGTGTCATATCATTTCTCAAGTAATTTTTAATTTACTGAAACTTCTTTTACCTAAGTCAAAATAACAGGTAAAATTAAAAAATTTTTATTCAAACAAAATTTTGAACCAGGGGAAGGTTTTTTTTTTTTTAATTTCTATTCTCAATTGGGTTTTTTTTTAACGGGGAAAAATATCTTTGAATGAAGTTATTTTAGTAAAGATTTTAATTCAATATTTTCCCTCCCTTCCGTCTTTCCTGTACTTATTCTAAATCCAGGGGGTTTCATTGTTAAATGTTTTGAAACCATAAAACAGAATATTGAATACACTCGATAATAAATATATCTTTTTATTTACCAAAAAATCTGATCAAGAATTGCAAAATAAAAGAGTCTTCATTTGGAACTGGTTCATCACTGTCCCCATAATCAAAAAATGATTTTTTCCCGAGCTTCGAGATAAAAAAATTTGTGAACAATCCCAAAACCCTTTCAAGAACTGATTCTGAATCGACAAATATTTTGAAATTATCGTTTTTGGTTGTTTTATGATTTGTGTCTTAGTGCATTTTAAGATTATATTTCCTTCATAACTGAAATAGAGTTTTTACATATTAGGCATAATATTTTCTAGTTTTGGACTCAAAAATATTGAAGTTCCAATTTTTCTTGAAAATTACGATGTTCCTCTTCCATTGATCTTTACTTACTCATTGTAGTTTAAGAGAGTTGGGTTATTTTATTATAAATATTATATAAATTACTTTTCCAGATTAATATATGAATTAAAACCCAAATCCATTTTCATTTGCAAACGATTGAACAAGCACTGCACATTGTTTTGATCGTGCTGTGACACATTACCTCTGACAACAATTTTAACCTCTCACCACTGATTGGACACTCCAAAGACAGATTTGATTCTCTTATTTGATTATATGGCAACTTGTTACATTTAGGGCATTTTTAAAAAAATCGAATTGAATCCGTAATTTTTTAAACACACACAATACTAAAGAACCTTTAAGTAAATACAACATAAAATAAAATTTAGAATTTTGGCAAACTTCCCTAACATTAATAACACTGCGTGAATATTGAAGTGTTTTTCAAAAAGGCTTTGAAAAGAAAATCATTCAAAAGAAGCTGCAAGATTTTTTTTCAAATTACCAAATAAAATCACAAGAAACTACCTTTTAATAAAGGCATAACGAGCATTGTTCTATTGACAAAAAATAATTTTTTTTTCTCTATTTTATTTTTTGAAATTGTAAGGCTATTATTAAATTGAAAACTTTTAATTTTTCCAAATGTATGTTGAATTTAAACGCTCCTATGTCTTATTTAATATCAGCCATATTAGATATCTTCGTAAAGCAACTTTCGCAAAAATCTTTTGAGAAGCATCGAACCACAGTGCGCCGTTGATAAGCATGAAAAAGAAAACCTTTTCTATAGCGGCATTGCCGGCTCTACCATGAATTTTACAATTAAATGAAGAATGTGTGTAAACAGAAGATATAGATGGACTATAGACCAACACACTATGCATTAACATTCTACTTTTCATAAACTATGTTATGCTATTGGGAAACCGGGACTTGTTTTGATTTTTCAATAAATATTTAAAATTCAGCACATATTTATTCAACTTATTATAAGTTTTATTTTGAGAAATTCGAGAATTTCTTTACTTGATTGAGAGATAAACCATATGCGGCCACCCCTTGTCTTGGCCGCCCGCTTGCGGTGCACGCGCTGCACACCTGCTAGGATCGGCCCTGACTATTGCAAACTGAAAACACCGACTTTTTAATTTTAGTGCACCAGTATTCTACGGAACACTGATTAAAAGCCTCTCGTTTATGTCTTGGATGAGTGGTTATGTTCTGAAACGTTTTTGGTAAGATATTGAAATAGGAATTCTAAGTATTTTATATTTGTATGCGTTGCAATTAAATGATTGAGAATTAAAGCCTTTATGTATTAATCACAAGTAAAACATATTTTAATAAGATTGAAACTTAATTTTAAAAATGCTTTGGAAGAGTTATTCAGGCTTAAAGTCATTGTTGTTTGCTTATTAGGGCTGTTAATTCTATGTTATTTTGATATATATATATCATTATATATTCAAATTAATTATCTATTTAATAATCGTCTTTCGAAATTTAAAATTCGCGCCTGAAATTTTGCAATTTATTTATCTAAAGGATGTTTTTGCATTGAGTTAAATATTTTTTATTTCTTAAAATATTTCTATTTTTTTGGTTTAAAATCAAAAAGTCTTTTAAATATTTTCTTAAAATTTCTTCATAGTAAACTGCAGATAATTTATTAACTTAATTTTTAAATTTTTCGAAGAGTATGCATTTTAATGAACTTTATTAGTAGCATACAGAATGTTTTACAATATTTTAAGAATATTATACATTTTTTATGTATTTTTATAATTAATTAAACACATAATATATATAATTAATTATACACATAATTAATTATTATACTGCATTAAATATTCCTTCAAATTGTCCATGTAAAACAGAGGTTCCCAAACGTTTTTGTCTCATAGACCCCTTGCCATGTTTTTCGGTATAGGGTAGACCCCCTGCTTAAATATCGAATTTTTGCAAATTTATCACCTTAAATGTCTTTTTGACAGCTAGTACTACTATTACTACTTTAAAAGAATTAAATTTATAACTAATGAGGTATAGAGTTACAAGTTTAAAAAGCTTACGTTAATTAATTAAATTAAAAGTTAATCTATACATATAAATAAAAATGAAATGTCTGTTTGTAATTTGAAATTAACAGCTTTTTACTAAGTGCATTTAAAAGTATATACGGTACTTATATGAAAAAATCAATTTTTAAAATTTTTGTCTGTCTGTTAGTTCCGGCTAATCTCTGAAACGGCTGGACCAATTTTGACGAAACTTTTACTGGCAGATAGCTAATGTTATAAAGAATAACTTAGGCTACTTATATTATAGAGAAAAAAATTAGCGTTCCGCGAAAATAAAATTAAAACCAATGAAATGGTGAACAATGTCCGTTTCTAATAGGGATTATTTATTTCAATAGGGATTATTTTTATTCAATAGGGATTGTTTTATTTTGCGAGCTTTCTGTCTCAACGTTTTTAGCAGTTATATCAAACTTTTTTGTTTGATTAGGTTACTGACACTCTCGATATTTCCCATTCATGTATGTGTCTGATCTTAATGATTTTAAGTCCTCACACCATCGACAGTGTCAAAGGTCATGCATCCCTCTTACCTCTTGCTTGCGGCTTCGTTTCACCCTACCCAGTCCTCACCCCATCGACAGTGTCAAAGGTCACGAGTCCCTCTCCCCCCACTTCTTGCAGATTTGTTTCACCCTACTGTTACTAAGACCTGTTTTGAACTGTTGCATTCAACGTTTATCATCATTCCAATGATTTCATTCTCTCTCAAGAACACTGAGCAACATGAATTTTTCTATAACATTGACAGCATTTAAACTTAAATCAGGAAGTTTTTGTGTTTTACGTCATTTGACTTCTCACAAGGCTCCGCATTTAAATAGAGGTAAGCCAATTTCATACCTCTATTGTTTATTTCATTGCCAAACACTGCACAAAGCAGTCACAATAAATGTTAGTCTTGCAAGAGTGATTGTACAAGTGTGAGTGTGTGATGGGGGCTGTGATCGCAGAGCCAACAGGTTGTTTTATTTAGTCAAGTACGTAGGTAGTTGTTTCTAAAATAAATATTTTTAATTACGTTTTAGGTGAAAAAGTGCACTTACACCCTTTAGCTATACCTAAAAGAAAATCAAATCTTACTAATCTATACAAATAAATAGAATTGAAGTGTGTTTGCAATTTGAAATTAACAGCTTTTTACTAAATGCATTTAAAAGTATATACGGTATTTATATATAAAGAAATCAAGTTTTTAAATTTTTGTCTGTCTATCTGTCTGTTTGTTCCGGCTAATATCTAAAACAGCTAGACCGAAATTGACGGAACTTTCACTGGCGGATAGCTGATGTTACTAGGAGTAACTTAGGCTACTTTTATTTTAGGAAGAAAAAAAAAATAGGGTTCCGCGAAAACAAAATTTTAAAACCAATAAAATAATGAACAACATCCGATTCAAATAGGCATTATTATTTATTATTATTTTTTAGAGAGATTGTTCACATTAAATTGAATATTGTATATAGAGAGATTATTCAATAAATTGTGTGTGTGAATATTGTATATAGAGAGATTGTTCAATAAATTGTGTGAATATTGTATATAGAAAGATTTTTCAATAAATTCAATATTGTATATAGAGAGATTTAATATTAACGTATTACACATCCAGATAAAAATTATTTACACTATTTTAAGCGTTTATTACACAAAATTTGTAACAATGTGTTATTTTAGCTGAGCAGAAGAAAGGTGTTTTCAAAAATCAACCCACAAGAGAGTTATGGGGGTTATAAATTTAAAAAGTCTTTTTTATTAGCTGTTATATCTACAGACTTAAAATTTAGCAAATATGGGTTTTTATGCAGCTGAGATATGCAAAAAGCTTTTTTTTGAGTGTTTAATTTACAATTCCCGTATTATTAAATCATTAAAAACTCCTTTACTCTTCAGTCTGTATTGTTTAATTTTTCAATTCACCCGTGCGAAGAACGGGTATACCAGCTAGTTAATATATAAAATAACTTATTTAAATAGGCTTAAACAAACGCTTACCTGGTGATTTTTAAAAAGGGAGGTGAATCTGGCACTTTTAACACCGCAAATTTTCAACATATAAGGTATCAATCTTGTCAGATTTAACCTTAAATCTCCTCTGTTAGTAGTGTCAGTTTCTTTTTGTTTTGTTTTGGGGTGTAGCTGCCCTGGAAACTCCCTTCTTACTAGGAAAAATAAATTAAAAAAACACACACACTTACTCCACGATATTCCCATAATTCAGGACAAACCGGTTGACTTTTAAATCCAAAAATTGCTGGCATCCGTTTCTAAACTTTAAAATCTTCATTGGTGCACCAACACGATCAGTTCCTGTTGTCATATGACATTTTTTTTTCAATATGACCAGATAAATTCACCGCCTATTGTAGTATTACCATAGCCAAAGCATTCTCAAACCTGGTTTCAAAATCTCAAGAAAAGGCAGTTAAATGTTGACGTAGATTAAAACGTGCT
Source organism: Trichonephila inaurata madagascariensis (assembly GCA_019973955.1). Taxonomy (NCBI): domain Eukaryota; kingdom Metazoa; phylum Arthropoda; class Arachnida; order Araneae; family Nephilidae; genus Trichonephila; species Trichonephila inaurata. The sequence goes on from BMAV01023860.1 coordinate 73,359, forward strand.
GACAGATTGGCTGGGTTAATTTGAGAAAAAATTTCGGACCTCCAGTATTATACTTCTTTAGCTTAACTCTGGAAAGAAACGCTGAAATGGTTCCTGTTTTTAAAAAAAAAGTTTATACTGTCACCTTTTTTTTTGTACGGGTAAATTAACCTCATTAAATTTAGTAAATAAATCTGCTAAATAAGTAAAATTTGGTTTCCACTTGATTAAATTTTCTTTTTAATTTAAAGCCACGATCTAGTTTAATGAGAGCCACTATCACACAGACCCCCACTTACACCTCATTGACCGCCGAACTATTTTTTTTTTGCTGACGTGGACCCCTTGCAGGTCGTCATAGACCACTTTGGGAATCACTGGTATGTAAAAAAGATCTTAATTAAAAAGGCATCGTGCACATTCCTCTTAAAATGGCAATAACATGCAATATATATATATATATATATATATATATATATATATATATATATATATATATATATATATATATATATATTGTTCAAGCTCTTAAAATTTGATCTTACAAAATAATGGCTATCTTAACACAGTCTTAGAATAGATTAGAAAAATTATGTTTATTTCACATGTTACATTCAATAAAAAGAAAAAAAAATGTCTATATAAGTAAAATTAACTTATATTTTCCTTTGAAAATTCTTTTAACAGTTTGAAGCAATATAAATTAAATATTTAGTAATTATAGACTAGTTCATTTATAACTAAACAAAATTATCACACAATTACAAAACAAAATCAACATAATAAATATAACTACGTGGTATTTCAATTTCGGCTATTGCTATTAGGATGCTTTAGGTATGGTAAATAATTAATGAATGCACTGAAAAGTTCATTAATCTCTTACATTTTAAATGACTCACTATCGTCCTTTATAAGAGACTAAAGAAGTTATTTTTATACGAGAGGGGCAAATAATATTTTTTTCATTTCAATAACAATGCCAGTCGAAGATGTTTTAAGACGACGACGGTACATTGAAGCTACGAAAACACACATACTTAAAAATGTTAATCAACATGAAAATATTCTACGAAACTAATGACATCTATATTTATGTATGTAAAACAAAAACTAAATAAAATAGAAAAAGCACAAATGCAGCAAAATAATTTTTTCTTTTCACTTTTACTTACGCAATGATTAAAATTCTTGGGCATTAAAGATCTAAAAAAGAATTTGAAAATGAAAATTTTGTTACCTTTTTAGTTGTCCGACTTTGACTTGTCTGAATAAGTACAGGAAGCTAAAAGAACTAATTCGGAAGTCAAACTGACACAAGATTCCCTCAGTTTTCTTTGAAAAAGGGTCTTTTTCTCAGGGTCATTCTGCCCCTTTCTTTTCATTCATGACGTTGCTGACGTCTCTGGGAAACGGAACGCGGAGCGTTCCCTCCATCCCATATCGAAGATGTTGATGTGGCCTGATGTGGATGGGTATGGCTGAGTGCGGAGTTTCCTGATTCGTTGTGGGGTTGTGGCAAGGAGGCGTGGCTATGGAATCAGTGGGGATGCATCCTGGATTTTGGCGGGGAAAAGTCCTGGTTGTTGGTGGGAGGAGAGCTGCTGGGATTGGTCTATGGCACTGGGAGAGTAGGCACACTTTGTGGCTGCACTGATGCGTGGAACTGAACGTGGGGGGTATAGAGAGTTAGCCTGTGTGGGATTGAAATTAGGTTCAAAATTTACAAGTTAAAATAAGTAAAATTAGAAAAGAATGGTCACTCACAGGTGAGTGACTAAATGTGAAATGTTAGGGGAGTAATATGAGTCTGAAGAATTCTACTGGGTCTTTTAATATCGCTGGATAAATGAGTATTTAAAGTTTTTGAACATTTTCGTTATCGATGTTAGGAGATCTATTGAAAAATGGGAGATAGCGGTTTTTGTAAATATATAGAAAAGCTTTAGAGGGAATTTTAATATCATTATAAATTAAGGTTTTGCAAGTATATCTATCAGCTTTTGCAATATTTCTAATTAACGAGGTTCGACAAGTCTAAAGGAATTTTTAAGTTTGAATCTGCTGCGTAGCCCCACACAGGCGCACCATAGGTAATTATTGGTCATAAAACGGCGGTGTGAAGCCGCTTATTGTACGCATATTTAAAGATTCAGATTTCCGAGCTGATGGAAAGTACTGCTAAGGCCCTCCGGAATTTATCGCGCTTAGTAGCCATCAGAAATGTTGTTTCCAAATTGAGTTTTTATCAAGGATCCCGTCAAGGTATATTGTGTTCTGGAACCACTGGGTTAATGTGGAATAGAGGAGGCGTTGGTTGTGTTTTCCTTTTAGTGAAGAAGAGAACTGCTATCGTTTTATCTACATTAATTTTTAATTTTCATGTGTCAAATGTTTTAGAATGATATATAAAGTGGGCTATTCAAAAGTGCAAATAATAGATGTTTGTGAGATTTTGTAGGTAGCGAAGCATTGTGTTATAAAGTCGGCGTAAATGTTAGTGTGCTAGTTTGGGGGTGAGAAGGGATGTCATTGATATAGATGTTAAATAACAGGGGCCCAGGAGGGACCTTAAGGGCACCATATTTGATAGAAGATGTTGAAAGGGGTGTCAGTAACTCTTACTTGAAAGGATCGGTTAAAACAGGTAGAATTAATAAGATTGAATTAGGGCAGGTGGAAAAATTATTTAATTATAAGGTTTATAGTGAGGCCACTAATCCAGACCTGTAAAGCCTTTTGGATGTCAAGAAGGAGCAGCTCCAGTGGATCTGCCTCTGAAATCAGCGATTTTTCAGTAAGTCCGAGTAGTGGGTGGTATGTAGAGAGATTCCTGGTGACATATTGATTAGGATTGATGAATTTAGTATCGTTAGTAAAATTTTTAAGTCTAATTAAGATGACATATTCAGTAATTTTACTGAAAATGCTTAGTAGAGCGATTGGGCGATAGCTAGAGGGGTTGTGGGCATTTTTATCTGGCTTCTTGATGGGAAAAACTACGGCTATTTTCCAGTTATTTGGAAAATGCCTGAAAAAGAGAATCTTATTAATTAAATAAGTTAGGATGTATAGAATTTTGATAGGAAAGTTCTTAACCATTTTGTTAGTGATTAGATCAGAGCCAGGTGCTTTGTTGTTTTTTAAGTGCCTGATGTAATCAAAGATTTCATCAGGGGTAGTAGGGGAATGGAAGGGAGGTTAGTGAAAAAATTCTCTAGAGTGTTAGTAATTTCCTTGTCATGGGGTGGCTAAATCACCAGGTCTCTTATTTTTCGGTGGGGGTTATCTTTGAGTTAGTGCGAGAACTGCCTTTGTTCGTCGCGTGTGTAGGCTTCGGAAGGACTTGAAGAGGAATATTAGAACGTTTTTTTTTTTGCGAAGACTTTTGGCCACTGCCAAGAGGCTGTTTAATCGCAGTGTTGGAGTGATTCAAGTTTAACACGTGTTTTGTTGCGTGTGTTTCTTGAGTTCGCGCACTTTCTGCCTTGGTCTGTGGTATTTGAGTTTTATGTGCAGGATTTAAAGTATTGTGAAAAGAGCTTTTTAGCCTATTCTTATCGCGAATGAGTTAGTAGCTTATTAATGGCTGGGGTGTAGGCGTGATTCTTGTTTGCTATTGGTTTTAGAAGCTGTCTGGTGGGCGGGCAGAACGGGGGGCAGAAAAGGCATCGATTTTCTCTTCTAACGCAGTTATTGATATCCGTGAGATGGAAGTGGAATCAGCGGAGTTTAGATTATTTTTTAAGGAAGACCAGCAGGTGGTAATTTGACCTATGATTATCTCGATGAATCGAAGGGAAGAAAAAGAGAAATTAAGTAAAGAACGGGTTTATGATCAGAGGAGAGCTCTGCCCAGCGAATTTATAATTACATAAGGGTGATGAAAGTTATTTATAATGGCGAAATCGATAGTGTTAGCAGATCTGTACCCGAACACAGTTTGGGGTGTCGGAAGGCGATATTGAGGATCAAGATAGCCAGCCAAGGGTTTTTAGTTGGCATCCTCTAATGAATTATTGGGACAATTCCACATGTTGTGTGTAGCGTTGAGTCGCCAAAAAATCGCACAATTGCTGCTGGTCTGTAAAAATTTTCCTATAAGTCGAGGTGAAAAGAGTCTTTCGTCCAGATTAGGGGGAACGTGGGTAGAAGTAATGGAGAGAGGATTTAAATTTTTGAGGGGTAATTACTACCACTGTGGCTTCGATGTGGTCCAAGAGGGTGGGGTGGGGATATTATAATGAAAGATATTTCGTTTTACAAGGATGAGAGTTCCACCTCTTGCTCGTCCATCTCAGAAGTGTAATCGTTACGATAACCCAGATGCTAATTAGGAATATTTAAGTTATGTGAGGTCTCAGATGTGTTTCCTGAAGTAGAATTAAAGATCAAGGAGAGTACTTCTCTACAAATATTTTAAAACTCAGAAATTTTTAATTTAATATACCGTTTGCGTTCCAAGAGCAAAGTTCAAGCCAATCGCGGTTCGACTAAATATCAGAATCTTTGGTGAGGATAGCCTCTAATAGGGCATTACAATCTATCATCTATTTTTTAAGATTTCTCTCTTGGAGGGGGAGGGTGTGTTAAAATTAAAGCGCAAGCAAAATTTGCTGCAGTAGGGAGCTACAAAAGAGTTTGCATGGTTTGTTGGAAGTTTAAGATTATATAGCATGTTGGGGGTGTTTTCAGGAATATTGTTTATAGGTGCAGTTGGGGGTATTTTAATTTTTCGATTGGCGGGTTGCTGAGGAATCACTTGGGAACTGTTTCGTGTCGCCATCACCGGTAGCCAGTTTTTTACTAATTTGTGGATTGGTAGCTTGGGCGTGGCGGAGACGTTAGGGGCACAGGTACCACTTTCCATACCGTGGTGTAATTATTATTAATGGTTTTGCCTTTACGAGGCTTAGGAAATAGGGGGCATTTAGAGTAGTTGGCCATGTGGCCGTAAGTTTGGCAGTTGATGCAGAAAGGGGTATCTACGCGTTGGATGGGGCAATCTTTGGTTTGGTGAGGTTGGCTGCATTTAATACAGCGGGGTGCCATGTGGCAGTTTTCCGCTGTATGATTGAATCTATTACAGGAGTAACATTGTGTTACTCCTTTTCCCTCGTATCCTTCTACTCTGATGGTGAGGTAACTAAGTCTTTTAAGATCGAAAATTTTGGCGTTGTTGATGTTACGTGGGAGGGTGACCATGAAAACGGGTAATTTTTGTTTCGTTATTCTGCCTGTGAGTTGGGTGACTTTGGTGTCGTTTTCATTCATAAAACTTGACCGTGCTTTTCATCCCTTTTGTTGAGACTAATCTCAGCCAAAATTTATCTCTTTCAATAGTACCCGAATTCACGCATACAAAGCAATAACACTTGTAGGAAATTAGTTGAAAGAGAAGGAACCGGATGCGAAATTCTTCTTTATCGTCCCCTCCCCTTTCCCCCATGGGACCAGCGTTGGGAAACACGGCTTTAAATACTAATGAATACTCGTTAAAAAAAAAACTCTAGGACTCCATAGAAAACGTGAATATTTTGCATACATATTTTTAGTTTTTTGTTTTTTTGTTTTTTCCGAATTTTTATTTTGACTCGTGGAACCCCTGGGTAATCTTGGTTTATTTTCTTCATAAACTAGTTAATTTTACAGCCAATTTGCCGACTCCTAAGGTTGCCGCCCTGAGCAGGGGCCCGGCTTGCCCACCCCTAGCGCCGGCCCTGAAGATATAAATACAAAGAACAGGTACTTTGATGAATTCGATGCAGAGTCTTCATAAACATTTCCTACTTCTGCATACCAATTGTAGAAGTTTTGCGCATCATTCTAACTTAAGCAATTTAGTAGTTTTTATATGCAGAACTTAGCTTTGTGGATGACTGGGTCGAGGAGACCCTATGGATAAAAAGTATAAAGTATTTGTAAAAGAATATCCCTTCGTAAAATGAGAATTATGCTTATGGGTCATACTTTCTGTACACACCGAAAGAGTCTGCGTTCAGAAAATCATCTTCCATATATTCATGCAACAATCACTAGGTAAATGGAATCTCTCTGAATCAATACAAATTTTATTGATTCCTCTAACGTTGTAACTTCAAATAGTACAAACAACAATCTCCTGATCGTTACATAGACTATTACAGATATTTATAACTTAAAAGCCACAAATCATGTGCATCAAAAGACTACGTATACTGGAAAAACCCTTTACGAAAATGGATTGTAAGTATACCTTGTAGGGTATCCCTTCTTTTTATAGCCTCTCTCAACTTATAAGGCATGGATTCAACTAGCTTGGATGTCTCTTCTGTAGTTATTTTGTTCCACTCTTCTACAATGACAGATTTGAGCATTGCTTTGGATGCTAATACGGGAGCCCTGATTTTTCGTTTGAATAAATCCCATAAATGCTCTATTGGGCTTAGGTCTGGGGACTGGAGTGGTGGACCGTATTGGTTTGCCACACGATAGAACAACCATGACCTTACAATATACGCCGTGTTCTTAAAGCTGACCTTCTGAAAGTAAAAGCCATCACTCACCCCAAGAGTCCCGGCATTTCCCTTGGTATCTTCAATAGGTTCAAGTAGAAGATTTTGTTCGTTGTGAATTCAATAAACTCCTGTTTACCAACCCCACTGCTTATCACGCACCCACTAAACCAGAGGCGGATTAAACGGCTGGCAACCGCCAGGGACACCCAGCGTCAGTAGAGGCCCCAAACTTGATGGATTTCAGTTATAAATTCAAAGTGTAACAAAAAGATCTTTATCCGATATTTCAACCCCAATATGATTTCCACAGATTTCAATCTCTCTCATGTAGCAGCCCTAGCCAACTTCCATATATTAGTATTGTTGCAATCTGTACAAAATGTTCGCATTGCGTTATTTATTTATTATTATTATTATTTGCACAAGTTTTATTTCGAACAAACAAATACTATTCAAGTCGAATAATTTCTTTTATGGTTCACAGCCGTTCTTATTTGATCTCGGATACATCTTACACTGACGGGAAAAAGAATCCTAACACTAAGAAAAAATTATTGCAAACTAACGAAACTTCGACAATACTTCGTCTTCTTTTAAAGCACTACAGCTGGTTACCAGCCTAGTCTATCTCAGTCAGCCAAGGGTGGCCAACCATTTTGGGAAGTGTCCCAATATTTAATTAAAAAAATTATGCGTGCCACTGTTTGATAAAAACGAAAATATGGGTGCCACTTCCAACTTTTCCAACAAAAAAAAAAAGGGGGGGGAAAAAAATATTACTTATTACGGAATTTTACACAAATAGCATATTTTTAATGCTAGTCAATGTAGTCGAAATTTAAAAATAATATAATAAATAATACAATTACAATCTTAGGTTTTATTGTTAAAAAACTTTTTACAAGTTCACTAAGTTAGGTTTGGTATAAAATAAAAATAAGAATCTTGAAACATTTAATTCTAAATAATTATTAAACAGCAATAATATGTGTGTGTGTGAGGTCATCGATTTTTTTTTCTTCTTTTTCACCAAGTCATCCATATTAGGGATAGCTCTTGAAGATGCTTACAAAATTACGTTATTTTAGGTGCATATCAACTGGTTATGAGTTATATTTATTTTATTATGTTCATAAAAAAAAAAAAAAAAAAAAGAAATTATTCACAAACATACACTCATGGACAAAAAAATTAGCGCACCAAGGATATAAAATAAAACAAATTTTACATACTTGACTACTTTGATCTAAGAAAAATAAGAAAATCAAAAAAAAAAGGATCATTTATTTCAGAAAAAAAAGGCAAAATAATGGAGGTTTTAAAACCCTGTTGAACCTCCTCTTGGGGAATGCACGTGGAACGATCGGGCATTGAGGCTAAAGTTCTGCATGATGTCTTGAGACATTTCGTTCCATTTTTTGCTGTAACCTTCCCTCTAGTTCAGTGCTTCTCAAACTTTCAATACTGGCCCCCCTTTTTTAATCCCAAATTTTTATCGCGCCCCCTTAAAATTTAAAATTTATGAATGCAATAATAATGCACTTTGACGCTAAAGCCAATACACGATCTTAATTATAAACCGTAAAAATTTAATAACATAAGTTTTAAAATTTTTGTATGACTTTCAAAAAAATTAAGTAATAGGATAATTATTATGTTTTTTTTCCTTTTCTATATAAAATTTTTTAAAATTGGAACATATTAAAAATGGGTGGCTGCTTAGAAGACAAAATATAGATATCTGCTAAATATAGAAAAAAAAACTCAGAGGGTCAATTTCAAAAAATTTTAAAAAATTTTGCCTCAAAAACCCTATCGCTACCATTAAACTTGTTTTTAAATTTCAGTATTAATAAGATAAGTATTAAATTTTTTTTTATTTACTCTTAAGAAATATATTTTTAAGAAATTTTTTGGGTTATAATTATGTTATTTTTCTTTTTTAATTTATAAATTGAAAAAATTTAAAAAAATTTTAATTTAAAATTTTTTTCAAATCCTTTTCTAAAGTAAAAATGTCATTATATATATATATATATAAAAATACCCTAATCTATGTTGCTTTTATCTATCCATTACATTTGCATTCCCCAAATTCACGGGGGTCGGGGAAACCGGACGCGCAAAACATGAAAAAATGCTGTACCCCCGTACAATTCTATCAGTCTTGGCCGTGATTAGCTACTGTTTTTGAATGTACATTTCTAACACGCGTTAATTGAATTCACGGTATTTGGGGGTGGTTAAAACAAAATCATAGATATTTTTTTTAAATCGCGCGAGCATTCGACGATAATAAAACACAAGTACACAGACGAGGGCAAATTGATAAAGTTCGAATGGGTTAGAATCCATTTCAAAAAATTCAGGGGTCTCCGGAAAAAAAAGATCTTCAAAATTTCACATCCAGTGATGAAATTAAAGGGCAATTTTGTAATAAATCACTCTTTGAATTTTGGATAATGGATGCTGAATTTTCTCCGGGAAAAAAAAAGCATTTCGTATACTATTACCATTTTAACATCAAACCTTTTGGGAAACGGGTTTTCTCGATGCTACTTTGAAGAAAAATATGTCTGAGCTAAATATCAAAAAATAACTCTGAGGCTTTTTTAATTTTAGCCTTCCTTTGCTCTGCAAGACAAGCCCCCGGAAGTCACTGATTTTATTTAAAATTGTTATTATACTGGCTGAAGTACCCCCTCTTAACACGAGTTTATTTTTTAAAAAAAGATAATACATTATTCTTGATATAATAGCTTAATTGTAAGGAGAGTAAAAACCCAAATGCATGACAATGTTTCAAAAAAGTAAAATGATTTATTGAAATGAATACTCATATTATAAATGGTTTTTAATTCCGCATTTAGAATAAATGTTAAGTAATAAAAAATATATATATAAAATTCTAATGAATAACAATTGTGTTACTTTTTTTTTTTTAAAACGGGAAAAAATTTAAAATGTTTTAGCCGGGGTCAGGGGGACCGATAATAAGGGGTTTAAAGGTCCAGATGCACCCCAAATTTTTTTTTTTAAATTTTTTTTCAATATACGAAAATCACAACAGGAAAAATTTAACAAGAAAAAATATCCCTAAGGATTTTTCTTTTTTTCTTTTTTATAATTTGGGAAAAAATCCCAAAAAAACTAATAAATTGTTCCAAATGTGCGTGAAAAAAGGGCAAAATCACAGACACTTTTGCAACATTACGGAAAGTTATTAGCAACAAAAATGTCACATTTTGTTCCCACTGTAATTTTAATGTTCTTTTTTATGATCAAAACCCGTTGAACTTTTTTTGCTTGTGTCTTTTTGGGGGGCGAGTATTTTGCGGGGACACTTATGGGTTCTTATTTTCTTGATAAAGTTCTTAAGAGCTATTGAAAATTTTCCTTTCGTTTCATGTTTTTGCCTGAAATTTACTTTCGCTAACATGATTAATATGCATTATTTCCAATGTTTCCCTTGTTTTTCAGCCAATTTCCTTTTAGAGATCCAAGTGACCAATTTTTTTTTATTCGGCTCATTTACATTTATAAACCATAATCATTGTGCGACATGGGGCCATCCTGTGATGACCATGTAAATGTGCCGGTTCCGCGTGTTAGAGGTGGGATTATCAAAATGATGAGACATAATAATTTTAATACAACTTTTTATTAAGATTAACTTATATTACTTTAAATTTAATTTGACAATTTTAATTAAAGTGAGAGTCAAGCCCGTAAATCATTTGGTCTAAGCTTCCAGATCACGCAAATCCGAAACTTTGTCCAATGCTATTCCTGACAATCCTATGCATCTACTCATTTCTATATCTAATATTACCTTTTCAGTTCTCCTTCCTTTACTCTTAGAAATGGTATCTACAAAACTTGCAAACTTTATTTATTCCAACTTCTTTATCTTAGGCTTCGGTTCTTTCCCAAAACCATCGTGGACTGCTAATTCTGATCTGTAAGATTCACACTAAGCTTTGCTCACTGCTATCGATCAGGAATGCTTCCACACACATATCTCGAGCCTGCCGCGCTATATCTAGGCTTGCCACGCCATAAGTATCCCATCATCAAAGCTTCTATCCTTTTTATAGTAAATCTCATTTGCATAATATCTGTTTGCCCCCTGGTATTGCTGGAAAAGTTTCTTTTGCTATTAATCGTACGTCGTGTTGTTATAGGAGTTATGTTAACAGAAAGACGCGAGAGACGTCACAACCCTCCAATAGTTGAAAACGTGACGCATTTATGGTTCTCAATGCCCTTAATAAATTACGTGTCTAAATCTCTATTTCTAAATTTCTTTCTGCTTTCTGAGTTTTATTATTTTTAAATTTTAATCTTAAATCCTCATTTTAACTTTTTATATAATTTCCAATATTTATCTTGACTTTTTAATTTTCATTGCAATTTTAATCTTAAATTTTAACTTTTATACTCAAAATTTATCTTGACTTTTTTTAATTTTCATTACTCATCTTAGAATTAAATTTTGAATATTCACCCTTAATTCCAAACTCAAAGTATAAATAAATTTACTCAATAACTAGCCAACATTAATAATTACCGTTTAATTTATGCCCACTCTCACTTTACATTTCAATTACTAAAATATTTATACACTTAAATATTCTAAAGTACCACGATTTCGGGTGCGCAGACCCACCCAACACCTGTACAGGACAAATGTCGCTCCCCTTTGTTGAAGCTATAATTGTATACTTTTCAAGATTTTCAGGGTCAGCCCCTGAAATGAAAAACTGTTTGAGTCTCTATTTCCATAATATTAATCAATTTCACAATTATATATTGTTTATATATATCACAATACTCTTATCTCCATCCCCACATCTGGTTTCAACAAAACTCTGTACGAGCCGCGTAGCGCTGCTGCAGTTAGTTACAGCTAGTGCCCTGACTGCCAAGTGCTTCCCTGAACCAGATGCCTCTCATAATACATAACAATACAACAACATATATATATACAATATTGTTATGGGCCACAATTACAAACATTTTTCAATAAACCATTATAACAAATAAATCAAAGGACTTTTCGCATCTCACGAAGTCATACACATCGAAGCAAACAAATGTGTGATTACAAATGTTTTCTTCAGAAAAAAAATTTTTAACAAGTCAAAAAGTTCCAAAATTAAATGAACACTCATTGTAGTGTTTTGACTTGGCTTATAACTTTAAGCACCGCCTCGAGACTTCCTTCTTGCAATAATTCTTCCGACCACTTGTTGGAAGATCATAAAAAAATGAAACAATACAACCTGATTTTTATATGTTTTCTCCCACATTCACGTTCAACGATGAGGTGTCATCACTCTTCATTCCTCGGTTGTACTGGACTTTCTTGTTGTAAGTGTTTGTAATCTCCTTTTGTCGTCCTTTTCCTTTTGACTTCCCAACTGTGTCCTTGGCTGGTCGGGGTTCTTCTGTTCTCCGTCGTGGTCTTAAACTGTATCTTGCTTCATCTGTAACTTCAGTGCACTCTCTTCTATTCTTTTTCCTGCTTTTGGAAATAGTACTGGATGACATTTGTCTTTATTATTATTATTATTCCCCTTTCTTTGCCACTTTTGTGGTCCACTTGCCCCTGACACACCTGGATCTTTTAATACCCTGGTATCTAAAACCTTTTTGTTTTTATTTCGCCCCACTGAACTAGGTAGTGATCTGACCGCGTGATTTGTTTTATGGGTCCCCTGTATTTTTATGTTATCTGACAAGCGCACAACCCTTTGCCTCTAACCTACGTTTCACCGCAGATTTTTCTTTTCCCTTATATTGTGACTATTTAATCCCTTTTTGGATGTACTTCCGAAGTACGAGCTTCCTGACTTGGATCTCTATATACTATTTGGGATACCTGTTCCTAATTCGACCTCGTCACATTTCCTATGAGACGATATATTCTTATTTGATCTACGTTAACTGTTAATCTTTTTCCTGATTGCCAATATTATTAAAATTTAACTTCTAAGACTCTATAAGGTCCCTCAAATTTTTGCTGAACAGCTTAAAGCCTTGTTAGCTGCTGAACTTACACAGGGTGTGTTTCCACAAGACCCAATCATTTACCTTTATTTTTATGTCTTTCTACGTCTATTATAATATTTTTCCCACCTTTCCTGTTTAATTTTCGTACTTAGTCTGAAGGCTTCCCTGAATAACTTCTATATTTTGATTTTGAATTTTGAACTTTCCGATATCATAACTGCTTTTGAAATGGTGTAATCAATTTCGACCTAAAAATAATTCAGCCGGTGTTTTCCCGTTGTTTCATTCACCGCCGTAATGAATAGCGCAAGCAAACTCACGTAAGAATTGATCCCAAGTATCGTGTTGATCATTAACGCAATTTGCAATCACTGTTTGCACTATATCTCGACATTAATCCCCTTTCAGTCCGATTTGTTGTGGTCGATATGCAACAGTCTCACATGCCTTATGCCTAATCTTTCACTTAAGTGCTCAAAAATCTCGGATATAAATTGGGGACCACATCACTTATTAATTTTATTGGAGCTCCATAACGCGAGGTAAAAGCCAAGTCGTACATCGCTATTATACGAGATGAGGCCTTTGAGGTATAATTTCAGCCCATTTGCTGGAAATGATCGGTTATTGGTTACTAAAATATATGGGTTACGTCTTTATTCCCTTTCGATATAGGGATACGGGCCTAACAAATCTAACGTCACTATTCCTTCTGATAATTCGATATAATTGGATTTAATCGACCAGTTGGTAACGCGTTTTTATAGTTACTAACTTGGCACATATGGCATGTAGAGACATACATCATGCCTTCGCTGCATGTGTTTAAATGTAAACGTCCCGAATACATGATACGTTTTTAAATTCGCCTAAGTGTCCAGCATAGTTTGTCATGAAATTCTCTCGCCATTATTTCATTCCTTAAAAGATTTTGGAATGCATACACGCATTTCACCTAATGACGTTGCGTGGTGCTTCCTGCATAAAATAACAATCCTTCAATTAAAACGGAAATCGTGGGAGACCAATTTTCACATAATGTTGCATTACCGAGTTATCTTCCGGTTTTCTAAATATCTATATATATGACCTACCTGGTCATTTTTTTTGTTCATTTATTAATTGTTCGCGAAGTAAGTACCAAATCTTTGATTATGGTTATCACTAATTTTGTCACCACTATACTTTTAATTGGATTCCTTGAAAGAATGTCACACTGCATTTTGAGTTCCCGGTCTATGTTCTATCTCTATATTGAATTCTGCCAACTTTAGTGCCCATCTAAATCATCCTACTCGACAAAATTTTTGCCATGTGTTAGCGTGTTAATGCGGCGTGATCTTCGTTATTACCTAATTGGTAATATTCCTAAATATGTTCTAAATTTGTTCAACGCCCATACTACTGCTAGACATTCTCTTCGGTTACTGTGTGTACCTCTGCGTTGTACCAGTGTACGTGACGCAAATGTAACACTGGTCTGTTTTGTTGGTTAAGTACTGCCCCAAACCACCCGAACTGGCATCTTGTAACAACTCGAATGGCTCCTGAAAGTTTGGTAATTTTTAAAACTGGCGCTTCTTTGTTACCGCCTCCCTTGACCTCTTCGAATGCCTTTTGTGCTTCATTGACCAGACAAATTTTTTAAATTTCGTTTACATTATAAAGTGAAGTTCACAAATATGTGCATAATTTTTAATAAATTTCGCGTACCACTGGGACATACCGCACCGACACCTTTTGAGTTACGGGGCGGTTTCATCTCTTGTATAGCTCTAACCTTTTGTCTCATCCGTTTTAATTCTTCTTACTAATAATTAATCCTAAATATTTTCACTATCGTACCCAAATTTACATTTTTCTTTATTTAATGTTAATCCTGCATCCTTTTAACAACGAAAAAACTTCCTTGGGGTCAGTACCAACATGAGGGAATGATGGAGACGTAATAATAACGTCGTCCATAAATTACCGCCAAACCTCCTATCACCGGTTTTAGGGATTGCGTCAATTGTTTTTGAAAATTGGGAGCTGCTCTTGATAAACCGAATGGCATCCTCGCTTGAAAAGCATAAGTGCTAATTTTACTACAAATGCGGTCTTAACTATATCGCTGGGGTTTACCGCCATTGAAAAGTAATCTTTAATTTCGGTGTAGGATCAAGAGATGACATTATTGTTGTATATGGTATGTTCGTTAATAAATCATCTATTAATCTGTAAAGGGTATCGCGGATACTTTGTGATCGAATTTAATTTCTATAGTCTACTGCAAATCTACATGCTTCCGATTATCCGGTGGTAACCCATTATTTTTGCATAATACAACAGGTGACGCTTATGGGGACTGAATTGGAACAACAGTTTCTCTTGTGTAACATTTTTTGTATGTGAAAATCTATTATTGCTTGCTTAGTGCGATCATACCTATAAGGCCTTGAAGCTACTGGTGGGTTATCTTTCGTGTCAATTTCATGGTATAAAACATGAGTAAGACCTGGTTTGTTCGAAAATAACCCCTTTAAAACTACTAAACAAATTTTGTAGTTTTGTTTTCTACTCCAATTTTGTTTTAGATAAATCTATCTTTTTTTCCTCTTTAATTGTCTTCAACCAATCTTTATTTAGTTTGAGAATCTGGAATTTTCAACGATTTTTGGATTAAAATCTAATACGATTCTTGGACGCACTTATGAAATCAACTCTAGAATACATGGGTATTCTAAATCTTTCAACACATGAAATGACCAATTTTCTTTTCGAATTGTCTTCATCCTGCCTTTTCTTAAATTCCCACAATCCCCTGAGTTTTAAAGTACCGCAACCTGTGCTGTTATTACCTGCTCGCGATTTTTAATTTGCTTATAGAAAAAAATATTTTCTGCACTTTCCGATATAAACATTTACTGCTCCGGTGTCCCATAGCGCTTTCAAAAATGTGTTATTTAATAATATAGGAACGTGGGGAAGTTCTACGGGTGCTATGGCTATATCGGAGAAAGTCTAATTGTCTCTCTTGTCGACACCTCTTGAGGTTGATCATTAACCTTTACAATATTTAATCGTCCCCTTTGCGTCCTATCGCCTCGATTGTTTCATATTACTGAACCCTTGGTTTCTACGGTCCCTCTATTACATATCACTTCTGCTCATTTCGGAAATGAGTAACCCTGTTGTTGAATCTCTGATCATTATTATTAAACCTATTCCCTCTCTCGAACCCCTCTATTATTTTGAGACGGCTATTCTCGTAAGACCTATTTCTACTGTTATTTGGTCTACGCCTTATTTCAGAATTCTCCAGTTTCTACCATTAGCTTCAAAAATTAGCCTCCTATGCATTTTGACCCTCGTCTTTCTATATTATCGTTCTGATAACCCCCAGTAATTGCCTGGTAAGAATATCTCTTCGAATTCTAGCCAAGACTTCTAAAGTTTTATCGTGTTTTGTGGATTTCGGACTCACGTAGTCCCAAATCTGTGGTTCGAGCCTAACCAAAAATAATATGATCCACTAAGTCTGCTTGGGACACCCTAATTCTAAACTTCTCTCTCTATTTTTAGTACCCATGGCAAAAATCAGTAGTATCCTTGATTTCTTCCCCTGCTGGGATGCATATAAAATTCCGACTGTAGTTCTTTCTTATTTTTGACCATGGGAAAAGCCTCATCTGCTTTTGAGCTGGTGCGCAGCCCGTGGCTGTATTTTTTGCACCAACAACGAACCAAATATCGAATACCAATCTTGAGTCTTTCCCCTGAGATGACTTAGTAAGCACATGACAGATTACTTGAATTTCAAGTAACTGTATGTTGTTATCTATACACTTATAAACTCTTGCATGTTTCTCCGACCCTGAAAAGTACATTTCAGGTAGAACCGTATTTCCGACCTACGTTACCTAACCTTGGTGAATTGGGTTAAATACGTTCAAGTGTTATTGCACATAGCCATCCTGTATACCGTGCCAAATCTCATGTAAGCTAGAGGTGTGTGTGGATTATCAAAATGATGAGACATAATACCTTGAATAAGCCAACTTTTATTGCTAGATGAATTTATATTACTTAAATCTAATTTGACAATTTTAATTAAAGTGAGAGTCAAGCCCAAATTAAATCACGTATTCAAGTCAGATCACTTAACCAGATCCTTTATCTCAATTATCTTTAATAATCCTATGCATCTAATTACTTATATCTAATATTACTCCTTTTTTCAGTTCTCCTTCCCTTTACTTAGAAAAATGGTATCTATAAACTTTATAAACGATGATTCCAACTTCTTTATCTTAGTTTATTCTTTCCCCAAAACTACTGACTAAGTACCTTGAGTCTGTAAGATTCACACTTAAGTTGTCACGCTATCACGATCAGAATGCTTCCACAATATACTATTCTTGTTTTCGCGCTATATCTAGGTTTGCCACGCTATATCATCCTATCATCAAAGCTTCTATCCTTTATAAAATCTCATTTTGCATAATATCTTTGTTTATCTTCTTGGTATTGGGTTGGAAAAGTTTTGCCATTAATCGTGGCCGTCAAAGAACATAGGAGTTATGTTAACAGAAAGACGCGAGAGACGTCACAGTTGTACAACATCACAATTAAAACCACTAAGTTATTCATAGAGGAAAATGCAGCATGTTCAAGGAAAAGGAGTTTTTAGAAAAAATAGTGGTCGTGCTGGGAACTCGGTCTTGTTTCAGGTACCTTAAGATTCTAAGAAAACGTTTGCCACCCCAAAAAAAAACAAAGAGTGCTTATCGCAATTCCATTTCTGAAATTCCTTGCCTATGATCTGTCATATTAGAGGATTCTGTCATGCCCAGTTTGGTACAAATAAAGCAGTTTTCTCCCTTGGTGAATTAGCCTGATTTTGTACAGTGCTTCAGTATACCATAAAAATACCCGCCAATAAACTCTTCAAAGTGCTCACTATGCTATCCATGTATCATAAAACCTCTTTTCACACTGTGAAAAAGCGAAATTATATAGGTTTTACAACTTCCTATAAAAGTATTTATGATAAATCATACAAGTAAAATTCGAAAGCCAAAGGTAAAAGTAATATTTTAAGTTAAAAAGAAACGTAATAAAAATCTCTCATCGTAGGATTACAGCAAAGCAAACAAAATATTTTTTTTTAATTTAGTTATAGGATCAAAGATAGCTAATGAGCGTTCCAAGTAGAATCTTTTATTTTTGATAACCTTTTTTCACCAGATGATATACATAAATCATATCAATGTAAATCTGTATTTTTTTATTATATCAGAAAAATATTTGTCTTTTTTTCATTCCAGTAAATTAATTTTTAACCTTTATTTTCGATATGTGTTCTCGCGCCCCCTTGGAGGATTATTGCAAGACTCCCCAGGCGCCCCACAGTTTAAGAAACACTGCTCTAGTTCAACAAAAACCGTATCAACTTGTTGCCCTTAAAATGATTCCAGATATGCTCGATTGGAGACAAATCTGGGGATCGGGTAGGCCAAGAAAGGGTAGTAACAGTGCGGAGACAGTCTTATGACACTCTTGCCGTGTGAGTCCAAGCATTGTCTTGTTGAAAAATGGCTCCCGGGAGACTTTGCACGAGTGGCAACACATGTGGTTGCAGAATGTCATGGACATACCACTGGGCAGTCATGGTGCCACGGATCAATACTAGGAGTGACCGTGTATTGTAGGTAATAGCACCCCATACCATCACACCAGCTGTGGGAGTGGTGTGTCGCTGTAAAGCAAAGGCATGATTGAGGTGTTCACCAAGGGGTCTCCACACACGAACACGATTGTCATCACTGCTGAGATTGAATCTGGATTCGTCGCTAAAGACGACCTGGTTCCATTCCGCTGTAGTCCAGTTTCCTCGTGCGCGGCACCACTCCAAACGGAGGCGTCGATGGGTGGGCGTCAAGGGCAGCACACGGCACCGCGATCCCAAATGTCCTTCAGCCAAGCCCTTCGTATGGTTCGAGAAGATACAGGGGCCCCTAGTGAAGGTGCTGCCTGTGCCTGGATAGCGGCAGATGAAGCAGTTGGCTGTACGCGTGCATTTCTTACGATGTGGCGGTCTTCTCGATGACTGGTCTGTCGAGGGCGTCCTGAGCTTGGTCTTCGTGTAAATGACATCTCTCGGATCCACTGGTCCCAACACCTCCTCACAACACAATAAGAGCGGCCTAATTGACGAGCTACTCGCCTAGCTGACCACCGAGCTTCCATCATGCCGATGATTCTCCCCCTCTCAAACTGCGACAGCTGCTCATCTTGTCTTCGAAAACGGCGTAATGGCATGTCTACCTCAGCTCTTACTTTGTAAACGATTCAGCAAACTCAAACAAGCTTTGGTTATCTATTTTATACTCCACGGAGAACGACGTTAAACACCCCTCTACCTGCTATACGTAATGCGCAATCACGCTGCATTTCTAATCATTTATATATCTTCCCGACATGTACCTTCATGCCAAGTTTCGTTACAATCCCACATTTATTTCTTGGTGCGCTAATTTTTTTGTCCATGAGTGTTAATTCGAGAAAGTACCTATTAAACAACTAAGCTAATTCTTAAACAACAAAGTTTTTATTTATTTTTTTTATATATTTTTTTTTAATACGTATGTCTGTGTTTACTTATTTTGAAGCTTTCAAAGATTATATTTCTGAAACTCTCCTTATTTTGCTTATTTTACCCTTTCAATCACTGTATTAGATGTTTTTCTTGTTTATTCTTTTTGTTGTATTTTATTACAACATTTCTTAAAATAAATTAAATTTATTGTTTTAATTCTTCAGAACATTTAAGTAGTCCTGTTCTTTTTTTTAAAATTTGTTTTTACGAGAAAAGGGAAACTGTGCTTGGATGTCTTACAACTAAGAAACCTCCACGTCCACTGTGATTATCACTTTTTCCCCCATTTAGAACGGGGGTGGGCGATTTTTCCCAGAGTGGGGCTACTTCAAATTTTTTTATAAGTGTTGCGGTCCCCCCTTGTAAAAGGGGGACAAAGGGGGGTCCACGGGGTCCGACCCCCCCCATATACCCCCTTTTTTTTTTTTTTTTTTTCTGATTGATTATAATCCCATGTATATAGTACGTAAAATTTAATATTAAGTATTAGTTATTAATATTTCTTTTTTATTATTTAATGCTTATTATTTATTTAGTAATTTATTTTTTACGTTTTTTTTTCCCACAAAATTAAAAAATATGCTTGACCGCTATCGGAATTTGATACGAGAATGGTAGACTTTCGCCCCCTTTTCCCCCTTAAAAAAATTTGTTGGCCAATGCCCAGTGTCGTAGATGTTGGGTTGGGAAAAAGGGGGGTTAAAATTTTATAATAAATTAAAAAAAAACGAAATATGTCTTCTTACAAAACCCAAAAAAAACAACATTTTTAAAACCAGTTTAAAGCAAACCCAAAAATACAAACATTATAATAATAGCCACAAATATAAATCAAAATGTTTTAATAAAATAATTTCACAAAATACGTAAAAAATAAAACGTTTTCATCTAAAGTTAATTTTCTTTGTTATAGTCAATAGAAGACTTAGACTGCATACTTCAGCCAATCTTGAATATTTCCGTACATAATTACTAATTGCTAAAAATCTTCAGGCGGTCAACCCAAAATATCTTGGATGTCCACCGGTCGATCGCCGTAATGCCCATCCCGGCACTAGAAGATGTTAGTATTGTCAGAAAAAAAAAAGGTACTAGATAGATATTTTTATCACCAATCTTGGAATTTACTGGGCGAAATATTTGTGCCAAAACCTTTCAATAGTCAACGCCATCTAGAAGCACATAGTTTGCAGAGTTTCTTCATTTTCTGTCCACTCCTTGGTGTTAAATTTTCACTATCACGTAGTACATTTAGATCCAAAATAAGAAATTGCATTTGTCTTTATAAAATTTTGAAAAAATTATTTTTCCTATCAGAATATATGTTTCAAAAATATTTTTTCTATCGAAGTTAAATTTCATATTTTTTATTCATATTTAATTGTTTGAAAAAGATATATTCGACAACCGCTTTCGTATTATTTTTCAAATTGTAGAGTTTATTCGAAAATAAGCTCAAAAAATAATCGCCGTAACATCTGAGTCTTGTTTTGTGTAACATGTATTTTTTTTTTCCAAATCCTTAATATTTTTAAGCTTAGCAATAGTAATATTTTTTAAGGTACGAAAAACAAGACTTTCGTAAATAATTCATTTAAAGTTTTAAAAATATAATTTTAGTGCAACCCCTTGAACTAGATCTTAAAAATACATAAATTATATTGTCCTGTAATCTTTGACATTTTCTTCCGTCTTATCTGAGGTTGTACATTACCTGTCTCTGGACCAAGATAAGATACAAAGGTAATGCTAGATTATTGATAATTCTGTTTACTAAGAAGCATAAGTGCCAAATATTCTACATCTAAAAATTTTGTAAGAGCTTTCGCAGTCTGTTGAGCTATTAAGATCGCGATCATCAATGCAAAAGAAAAGAATTCTGTACTGTTCAATTTAAACTTTATAAGCTAATATTGGGAGACAAACGAGAGAAAAAATCTCGAGTAAGTTCCTTTCTTTTTTTTCATTTTTGGTTACTATGTGCAATTTGATTAATTTTTTGCTGGCTATATATGATATTTAGAGAAACGCTTGCATCTAAGATGATTTAAGACACGATAAAAAATGTAATGTCTTATTTACAAGAAATTGCTATAGAGCCTTTCCCAATGAAATAGACTAAATAGAGTACGACCATTTTAGTAAGATATAAGAGATTTTAGCACTAAAGATATAGAAGAAAATATACAAAATAGTAAAATACAAGAGAAAGTTAATTATGAGTATTCTTATTTAAATGTAAAAAGAAAAACAAAAGGGTTAACAACACAGGAGTGTAATAGAAACGGTTAAGTGTAATAAAATTATTAATAGAAAAGATTCTGAGTACCCAACATTTAGTAATCTAAAAGTTTTTTTTATTAAATAAACTTCCTACTCACAAAGTAGTATTTATGTGTTATTTCCAATGATAGATGTCAAGACGTGCTCCAACAATCAATACATGAGTTTCTGTTTAAATATGAAACAGCGGCAACTTTTTCAATAGTTCCTTTTTATCCTTTGCATTTTTTCCCGGTTTGTTTATTTTCCCCATGTTCTTAAGTCTTTGAGTTTTATGATATTATTTATGTTGATTCGGAACAATTTTTTTTTTTTGGGGGTCATTAAATTTGAAAAAACCCCTTTGTTTTTATTTTTGGCATGCCAGTGCACATACATCTCATTGTTTTTCTGATTTAAATAAAAAATTATTTTCTGCACTGTTATTTAAATAAACAGATAACTTCATTTCTGGCTTCAAAATATTTTAATCAGAAAAACTGTTAATCAGAAAATCGTATTTAGAAAAATTTAATTAGTAATATATTTTTTGTTACAATAACGATGTTTTGGCCCATCGATAGCTCTATTTAAATAATTTAACTCATACTCAATAAAAAACAAGGTGGACTGTATATTTTCTCACTCTGTTTATTCCGAAGGCCCGTGGACATCTCGTTTACACTTTCTTTCTCTTTGTGTGGGCACGCCCAACTCAGATCATTTCACTTCGCTGCATTTGCAAAGCGATGTAAACACAACAAATGGCGAGGCGCTCAACATACCACCAGCCTTGACAAATTTTAAACATACAATAAAACAATCACAAATACATGAACAATAACCAAAAACAAACAGTACTTTATGAAAATACAATACACTGCTACACACACACATAAACACAACAAATGGCGAGGCGCTCAACAAACGATCTTAAGCTCAATTCCGAATTTCAGGAAGCTTATCCCTCTTAGGCAAAAAAACTATTGTTTTCTGTTGAAATCAAAAATCTAAAATGTGGGAATTCATTCCCTATCACTATTTTCTTGTAAGTTTTCCTAACTTTGCGAAATATGATACACTTTCAAGGGCTTGAATGAAAAGTTATAAATGAATAGATGCTCTGATTTAGTAAATTAATTCTGTAATATTTCAAAAGGAATTTATAAGGGATAGTGGTATGATTTAAATAAAAATCTTTCATTTAAAGTTTTTTTACAAATCTTTTGCTTATAACTTATGTACATGTAATTTGTGACACATCGGTTGTTTGCTGAAAACACCAAAAAAAAAAAAAAAAAAAAAGAAAAGAAAAGAAAGGAACAATTTAATTTATAAAAGAAAAATGAAAAATTCATGAAAGGATTTTAAAGTACTACTACTCCTACTATATAATTGACATACACATGAAATTTGATTTAAAAGTGAGTGGAAAACAAAAGTTGGTACGGATTTTGTGATATGATTAAAATAATTTTTTTTTATGAATGATTATTAATGAATTTGTTTAAAGAAGAATGTACAAAATTCTAAATTCAACAGTTTTTTAAAAAATTAAGTAATTCTGTGATTCAAAAATACTTTGAATCAAAAAAATGCTTAATCTTGTCAACATATGCTACATATATTAATAGCAGTAGTTAGATAAAAAATATAAAAACATGTTGCACGATAAAAACAAACAAACAAACCCTTAATATTACAAATGAAGAAAAACGAGGGATTTCTTGTTGTTTTCTGAGATAAATCAGTTTATAGTTTTTATTTACAATCTGGATCTGAATAAAAACAAGCATAAAAGTTTTCACAATTCTAGATGTTTTTTAACCCTTTAACGGGCACAAAAGTAAAATACACTTTTCTGTGATAAAGTGCTTGGTAAATGTAATGTTCTCATCCTCTATAAACATTATTTAGTCACAAAAAAAAATATCTGATCAAGGGCTTTTTTCCTGGGGAGAGGGGGCTAGACGTTATAGCCACTGCGCACTTAGGACATTTAACTTACTTTTCAGGACAGAAATAATGAATCATATTACAATAATTTTTTTATGAAAAATTGACATTTATGTAATAACTATTTCAATAACAATTAAATACAAAGTATAAGTGTAATTAAATAACAATAGAATAATTGTACAACATAGAATACTTACTAAGAATATATATAGAGTACTCAGAATATATATTGAAATTGGTATAGATCCACATTTTATATTTTATTTAATTTTAGTATAAAAAGTTAGAAATAAAGTAATATTTTTGAGAATTTAAATTAGTTATTTCACAAATTTGATGAGCTATTTACTGTGGAACTTTATAATGTGCAAATGTTTTCTCCGAGCAGAAAAGCTGTAATAAAAGATTTTCGAACCCGAGAATCTTGTACCACATATTGTAAGCAAAGTTTGTTTATATTTCCGACCCCCAACATTCTCACATGATTCTAAGTGTTCTCTCTCGAGTGGAGAAAAGCGAAAATTTCTAGGTCATTTTTCTGTTCTATGTGGGCAGTGGATAGAACCTCTATCCACATATAAAGCTTCCCAAAAACCTAAATAAAACCTTTTTTTAAAAAAAATTGCAAATTTGCTTAATTAATTCAGATGAGAGAAAAGTACACTTAAGACATGTCGAAATTTTTTTCAAAGATCAGAAATTTTATTTATAGTAATCAAAATACAATTTGTAGATTTACACCGAGAAAAACTATTTTTAACTACCCATCAGAGGACATTAACTGCAAAAAAAGGTATCATCCTGCCATCTGTATTGATTTTCATGCGTTTTAGCTTCAATTAACTCATGTGGATAGACTAAATATCCATCACCCGCTTGGAGAAAAATTTTTTAATATGTAGCTAGACCTACTAGCCACTGCCCGCTAAAGGGTTAAACTCGCAGCTCTTAAATTTTGTGAACTAATAGGAAAATATACAAAGAATAATTTATCTAACTATTTGTCCGATTTTTGTGAATTGAATCCTGCTGTGCCCCTTGACTTCCTCTAAGAAAACTCTAAAAAAGAACTGGTGAGAACGAAATGTAAGTTTTTTTTTAAGGTACTTTTTATGTACAGAAAATTTCTCTCTAAAAATATTTTTTCTGTTTCAGAGTCTAATTCCCTTTTCACGGGCAATGAATTTGGTATGGCTTATAACTCTCGTCCATTTACTCGTTGTGAAAACTTCTTCTGTAAACCACACTTCGTGCCAATTCTTTCGCATGAGATATGGAAGTGTAGAAAATTCAGCTGTATGCCAAGGGGAATTTCTACAAATTGATAGCTTGAAAGAAGCTTTACAAGGTATCACAGAGAATATAAATACCTTTGAATTTAAAAATGTAACTATTGATGCATTACCTGACGATTTGTTTGGTGAAATGCAAAATGCTACAATAAAAAAAATTATTTTTTCTTACTCATCTGTAGAGCTTCTCAATGCTCCTCTAAATGCATATTCTCCATTCAAATCAGTGGAAGACACGTTAGAGAGCTTAGAAATTTATGACAGTTCTTCTGTATTTGCTTGGAATATATCGATACTTACATCACTGAAGAAACTCACAACATTCGTAGTCGAAAATTCAGAATTTTTCGAAATGAAAGCACTATTTGGAAAATTTACAACTTTGAAATTTATTCAATTTGTTAGCTCAAATATTAAATGGATTCATTCACATGCATTTAAAAATAATAAGAATTTGTCTATTTGCTCATTAGCCAATAATTATATTTCACATGTTGAGCGCTCTATGTTTCCCAAACCAGCTATGCATCTTTGGAGTTTGGATTTGAGGTATGTTGTACATTTATTGTCTATTTTTAATTATGCATGCAGTAAATTAGAAAAGAAATTATGTTTTCTAACTGTTTGATATTAAGTGAAATTTTTAATTACGACGTGCTTATAATTTATTGTTAAAAACAATTTTAAAAAATAAAATAAAAATTTTTTAATCATAATTATACAATGTTTTTTAAAATTTTACTTTTTTGAAGTGCCATCCTGTTTGTAAAAAATGAATCTCTGAGAAGAAATTTTTCAGAGCTATTTCTGCAATAAAATACGTACATCTGTGTGTGTTTCAAACATTTTAAATAAATAATTATTACATAAATGCAATACGAATTCTTTTTTCTAAGAAAAAAAATGCTATTTAATATCAAATTAAAAATGTATCAAAAAATTGTTTTACTTTTATCTTTTTGAGAATTGTAATAATAATATGATTAAATATTCTAAAAACAGCATAAAAAAAACTCCTATATTTTTTGTTTACTATACCAGCTATTTTCAATTACAACTTAATAATACATTTTTGGGTTTTATTCAAAAACCTCAACTTTGGGATCTTCACATAATGCTTAAAAAATTATAAAAATTGTAAATTGTTGATCGAAATTGAAAAAAGAAGGTCATGTTAAAGTAATTTTTTACTATAGATGCACAGATAATAAACAAATATTAAATGCACTGATGGTCAAACAAACTCCTTGGGGTGAAGCTACCCCCCCCCGCAACACCTATCGCGTTTCTTCGAAGAAGAATAAAAACGGACCCGGAAGATGATGCAGAAGATCCATCAAAGATCCTCGTAAACTTTCGAGCCGACCCTTTAAACCCCTTGGTCAGGCCTCTTTCACGTCCCCAATAATCTCTGATAGGTGAACGTAGCGGATCTGCACACGGCCCTCCTCGTCTTCGTCCCAACTCCATTGGTTCTTTGAGACAAGCGGGACTGAAATCAACTCCGTCATCATGCATCGAATACCATTTGGAGGGTCTACAAATTAACCTGTCATTTTGACACTGAGGATACCCTACAGTGTACGTCCTTATCACAATAGACCGACATTCCTTTTCATTCAAATAGTTCGCGGTCCACATGTGCGAAGGGACCCAACGATGGATACCATTCACAGGAGTGTCCTTTCTTTTGATAGTGGTGTTTGAACGTTATCTGAGGGTCGGAGATGGAAGAGGTGTGCTTTCAACATAGCTGCCTTCCGAATCGGCTCGCATCTGTTTTCCCCTAGGCATGAGAGAAGAAAGATTACAATGTCCTATCTGAGCATTCAGCTCACCCCCATACATCAAACTTGACAAGTATTGTCGAGAAGTGTTTGTCTAATGAGCCGACACTACACTACCCCATTGACCCAACAGCACTAAATCTTCCATTTCCATTGGTGACAGGTTAGACTTACGAGCACGATGGCGTGGCCAGAATCGTATTCTTCGACAAATCACTCTTCTGTTTCAGTAAAATTGTCCCCGCGTAAGAGTCTGGTATCGACATAATAACAGATCCAATTCGACCGTAAACTATAAATCGTGACTTCATGGCTTGGTATATCATTGTCAGCGATAGTCGGTACCGCTGGTCCCTACTGATGAAACTAGGATATCCTACAATAAGTGGATGACATTCGGCAGCCATTAAAGCTACTTTTCTTTCATGACACTCTCAATACCATTTACTATCAGGATATTGTAACGTCCTGAGTAGTTAGCAAACAAGAAAATTTGCCACAGCCTCATTTTAAAATTAAAGCAGTATTTATTTGCTTCATAGGTTACTAAAAAGTCCAATACATATGCCAAGCCGGGCGGACAGTTTATTTCACAGGAGTTCAATCCTTTTTCCGAAAGGCACTCGCTAATCCCTTTTCTTTTTAGGGCTCCTCTCCAGTTTTCTCCATCCAGGGCTCTACATCAAGTTTTCCATCCAGGGCTCTATATCTGTCTCACTCCAGGGCTCGATATCTCCTCAAAATCAACCCCTTTTAAACACCAGGGGCGGGTCCACAACACACCCCTCGTCTTCCTCATTGGCAGGCCAAAAAAAGGTCTGCCCTCTTCCCCGGGCCACATTCGTCTCCTATTTGTGCGGCAAACACAAACACATTCCTGGTCTGTCTGGAAACTAAGGGTGCCATAATTCTCATCTAACTTCTGAACACCCTTATTCATCACACCACCTGGATTTTATAATCCCATTCTCTCGGCACCGGCCAAGGCGACAGGATTCTTTCATACAGGCGTCGCCTATATGTCAACCTATTGTCACCGGCTCTCTTTGGATATTGTAACTTCCAGACTCGATGTCGGCGTTTGTCCGAGGTCACACAATTAACAATGACCCCATGGCCACGTGCTCTTGTCACCTAACGTCTGTTAGGAGCCATAAAACTTCGCATGAATAGAAGGGTGAGGTTCACCCCAATCGAAGACGTCACAACTCCTTCCCCCTGAAAAGGCCCATTTCACTGGACTGCTCTGGCCTTAGGCTGGTTCAATTCTTAACATTTCACACCAAAAGGTTGTCTTATCAATGAAACTGACCAGGACAGCAATCCAAGTAACAAATACAATCAAAAGTAGAAAAATAAATGAATAAATCCAAAATTCTATAAAACATACACTTTACAACTAAAACTTAAATCTCAAATCTTGGATTATTTTTCCTTTTCTGTAAGTTACATCACACCTTAAATTCTTAGGGTTTTAAAGAAGTTAAATCAAATCATAATATTTCACTAATTCTAATACATCAAATCGCTCAATCAATTGTGTTAAACATCTGTGAGTATACACATTACTAAGAGACAAAAGATTTTCAATAACACATAATATCCTTCCACCTTACACACACACAAACACTCATACTCCTATAGATATTAATTCACACCTAGCACAAATCCAAAGAATTGCTTATTCCCATCTACCTATTTCCATCGATATTTCCAACAATATTAAATAAAAAAATAAACACCTATAAATTCCAAGCTTTGCAAACAACAGTAAAACAGTTTTTAAATTAAAAAGTTTAAATCAAGACCTTCTAAATTAAGTTAAATTTTGGCTATCGGTAGGCATTCTCACAACCATTATGACAAGTTATTCACAATTCATGGTATTATCTTCTATTACGTTAGTTATTGAGGAAAATTAGACACTTTAATTGGGGAATATAATTAACATACCCTCATTAGCCTTCATGTAATGAATTTTACTAAGTCTATATTATGCATGGAAATCAAATTTTTCCGACGGCTCTAATTTACCTTGAAATGATCTTACTTCCTTGACTCCAATCCTACTCAACCATTTTTAATACAAGGCTTGACCTGTTTTGGCGACGATTTTTTCCAAATTCTGTGAATTGTGAAAATGTGTTTCCAGATTTGACCCTTCGTGATATTACATCATCTGCTCTTAACCATCTCAGTACCCATACCGTTAAATTACATCCATGAGAAAGCACATATTAAACTTAACCCTCATTTTTAAATAACATACATGAAAAATGGGCAACGTATAGTGGCGTACTTCGGCTAACTCATCATGAGAGAAACGACGAAAAATACCACTTCAAATCCAGTACAGTGACCCAATGATACCGCGCTTTCATTCTTTCTACAAAACCTTCATTTTTAACAAAAAGATAAACTTTCGGCTCGCGTCACCTGGTTCAAAATTCCCACACTTAATACATTTAACGCTGGGTACGGGTATCGGTCACTCTTTGTAACCAAAACAACGGGCAGAGTACGGTTGTTTCGCCTCATCCTGTTCCGCTTTCAATTCTAAATCTAAAAGATACTCAGTATCCTCTCGTAGCGAAGTAATTAACATCTGGGATGTACAACACATGTTTGATTTTAAACGGCTTTCCCGTATTTAAAATTAACATCCCCTATCTTAAAGAAATCGTCCCAGGTCTGAGGAAACCTCTTCTTTCTTTTTGAAAAGCTAACTATTCTTAAATAGTTACTAAGTGATCAGGCGGTAATTTAAAATACAGTTGGACTTACCTTTAAAAATACCCTGAAAGTTAAAATCCATAAATAGCTTTTACCGAATACAGAATTTCGAATCTTTTCACTATTCCCTTCGAGCATTCTCCATAACCAAATTTGCAAAAATCCGGCTTCCTCCTACGGTACAATTTATTAAATTCAAGACGATAAATGGTACTGCGATCTTTTTCTGTTAAATCTAAATTCGAAATTAAATTCTGAATTCAAAGCTGTGAACCCATTATCCGTCTCTAAACTGTTCTTATCAATCTCTTTTGGTTTTGAGAGAGGCCAACGCATTGTTAACTCACCTCTCAAGCCTCTCCACACATCTGCTTTACAGATGTTTTCTTTTTCCTCATTTAACTGCCCTGCTATCTTAGCCATTGTATGATTTCGAAAACTTTCACGATTCACTGTTAACTGCTTTTCACCACCCGTTAACATCACAATGGTATCTTTATCCTCGCAGATATTTCCACAAATCAAGATTTCAGGGTTTACCACTCCCTTATCTCCTATCAATTCTAAAGAACCAACTCCTATTTTATTGGAATTTATTTCCCGCTGTGCAAACAAAGCGACTGCTCTAACACTTTCTCCACCTGCAAACGACCCCACTTTCCTTACACAATCACCAATTCTATCCACATTGATTTTTTCCCTTTCTCAACGATAAACTTGCTATTCTTTTCTGTTCCTATCCCTCTTACTTCAGACGGGGAACGTTTTGTCCATCTCACAGGAGTCACAATTCTCATTTTCAAAATCACAAGACGTGGCGGTCCCTCCACGCTTTTTATTAACTACCCTCGTTAAATAACGGCCTAAACCCTATTAACCGGGAAAGCTCACTAACTTCTTCGGTACGGTTTCCTGACAAACAATAAACATTTGCGAGATTATTAATCCTATTCCCTGACTTAAATTCATTTTTTTAAACTTATTTCTGAGTTGAGCTCTTAGTCTTTCTAACTCAAATTCCCTAGCTAGTCTACGCTCTTCGAATTCCTTAATTTCTAGTTTTTCACGTTCTTCACGTCCCTTAATTTCCCGTTTTTCACGTTTTTCCTCCAAAATACCCTCTAACAAACAGTTAGCTACTTCATCATTATAGTATTTACTTTGACAAATTCTTCTGGTTCCACTCCTGGGTAAAAGTAATATTAACTCTCCAACCCTTAATTCTTTTCGCAACCTTCTAACAACAATACGTCTTCTTTCTTTCAATTAACAGAAACGCCATGATGCACCAATACAACAAAAACCGAATCTAAACTTAATCGTTACAAAATTATGTACACAGACTCAAGGTAAACTAAAAATACACTAGACCTAGACTTAACTATATTTTACAAATGTGCGCAAATCTAAAACCAACGCAATAACCTACTCCACACTGTACCTCAACGCTACAAGTATAACTACTGTATACTAATTTTCATAAATCTAAAACCTCAACAATATCCTACACAATATTGTACCAACACAACAAGTATAACTACTGTATACTTAATTTCACAACTCACACAAAAATACTAATATCGCACATTTATACACTTCATACAAAACTTAAAAATCTTTCTAGTCTCTTATTGTTTACTAAATTTACCTAGTCTTATATTCCTTATCTCAAAATTTTACATAAAAAGAAACAATACTCAGTTGCTGTCCCGAAAATAATCTCAAAGAAAAGACTCACCTTAAAATTTGTAGACGTAGACATAGGAACACTCAGGAACCTTTTTTACACACAAATCACTTAAAACCGCACTCCTCACAAACAGGCAGGAACTCATGACGTCCTGGACTGGAACTCTTGAAAACGTCCATCAAAACAAACGGGCAAACAGGTCCTCTTTGAATCCTCGTTGATTCACCAGGCAGGAACGGGAGACACTTGTATCCGGCTCTTCTCACAGCGGGCAATTCCAAAAATCAAGTGGTTACACTTCATCACTAGCAGGATCGGAAACCACTTGCAGTCGTCGCTCCCAAAATCAATCGAGCACAAACAAGTTCCCTTCATCTCCTTCGCACACAGCTGGCCTTTTTTTCTCTTTCTATCTTCACTAAAAACCAAGGATTCGGGCATCTGTTTACTTAAATGCCGTATCTACACCACTGCCACCAATTTAAATATATATATATATAGCTGTAACGTCGTGAGTAATAAGCAAACAAGAAAATTTGTCACACCCCTCTTTTTTAAAATTAAAGCGTTTATTTGCTTCATGGGTTTTAAAAAAGCCCCCTTTGGGCCGGGCGGCAGTCTATTTCAGGGGAGTTCAATCTTCTCCCAGTTTTCCCATCCATGGCTCTACATCAATTTTTTCCATCCATGGCTCTCCCCTTTCCTCGACTCCATCCTCCTCTGTCCCCCTCCCCCGATTTTCCCCCTCAAAATCAACCCCTTTAAAACAGGACGGGTCCAAAACCCCCCTGTTTTCCTCTTGGCGGCCCAAAAGGTCTGCCCTCGCCCCGGCCACATTCGTGTATTTTTGTCGGCAAACAAAAACACATTCCTGGTCTGTCTAAAAACTAAGGGTGCCAAATTTACTAATTTTGAACACCCTTATTCATCCACCACCGGGGTTTTTAATCCCATTCCTCGGAGGGCCCAAAGGCGACAGGATTCTTTCCAGGCTTCGCCTATATGTCAACCTATTGTCACCCCCCCTTTGGTTTTTTAATTTCCAGACTAATGTCGGCTTTTGCCCGAGGTCAAAAATAAAAAAGACCCCGGCCCCGTGCTTTGTCCCCCAACGTCTTTTTGGGAGCCATAAAATTTCGCATGAAAGGGGTGGGGTTCACCCCAATCGAAGACGTCACAATATCATTGATTAGAGGGCCCTTTTATAATCTGTGCAAGGAATCCAGCTGCTTACCTGGCCACCGGTATTCCTCGATCGCTGACTCATTTAGCATATCTGGAATGTGATTGATTGCTGCTTGCGTTCATTACCACCGACACATTCGGAGAAAAAATTGTGGTAAATGGTTGAAAGCTAATGTTCTAGATCCAAAGCAGCAATTCTCACTTTCACTGATTCTGTTCCACGACGTTTTTTGCAGAGGCGGATTGTTTGTTGGACCCTGGCTAAAATTTGACCCCGGGGAAGGTCAAAAAAAGAAAAAAAAGAATGATTTAAACCAAAAAAAAAAAAATATTACTAATAATAATACTCAACGACTAAGGAAAAAAACTTAAATGTTTTTGGAAAAAAAAAACCTTACAAAAAAAGTTACAGTTTTGTATATAACTTTACTTCCCGATTTCTCTGGGAAATTATCAATTATTTTTTCCGTATCTACACTACCGTTAAAAAATTTCACCTAAAAAATGGAAAAAATGTATTTTTGGGGAAGTATATTATTAGAAATAAGAAATGACTAAATTTTCAAGAAAATTTTGGGTGCATAGAACCTGAGAAATCAGCAGAACACCTCCCCTGGCAAAAACATCCCTTTTACACTTGGGCATTGAGTCAAACAGGTTTTTTGCGTCACAAGTCA
Organism: Trichonephila inaurata madagascariensis; assembly: GCA_019973955.1. NCBI lineage: Eukaryota > Metazoa > Arthropoda > Arachnida > Araneae > Nephilidae > Trichonephila > Trichonephila inaurata. Next base: position 106,075 of record BMAV01023860.1, read on the forward strand.
ATCCCGCAAGTTTGACACGAGCACGGTCATAACCCTTTTCTGGCGTATGGTGGGGGCCGGGCGCTCGCAAAATCGGCCCTTTTTTTATAATTTTTTAAAATTAAATTTAACATCCCCCGTCCCTTTTTCCGATTGAAGGTCCACCCCAAAAGGGGGTTTTGCATTACCCGCTGTAATGTTTTATTTCCCCGGGCTAAAAGGGTAATATGGGTCCAACACGTTAACAAAAAAGGAAAATTTTAAAAAAATTTGGAAAAAAATAAAAACTTACAAAAAAATTTTAAAAATTTTTTATAACTTCTTCCTGGTTTCTCGGGTAAATCCCATAAATTTGCCGATTCCCCTCTCGGGATTTGGGTACACCTGGAAATGCGATTTTTAAAAATTTTAAAGAGATTAATGTGAAATAAAACCTTTTTTCCGAAATGGGTAAAATAAAAACCCGGTTCAATTGCGAATTTGTTTCGGGGGGTAAAAAATAAACTTGGGCCTTGAAAAACGGGGCTCTTTTTCAAAGTGCCGACATTTCAAAGCGGAAACCTCCTTTTTGAATGCGAACAAACGACTGAAAAGTGTACCCAATAGCCCCCTCCATGGCGCTAGATGGCGATGAGGAATCTCTGTCAATATGCATTCACCCAAATCCCCCATCGTGTAAAAAAACCGTTTTTGAAAAAAAGCCCTCCCATTCGCCCACCCAGGTTCGTTTTAAACGCCAAAAGCCTCCTGTTTTAACGGCTTCAACCGGTCCCCGACTGAGGTCCGCTGCTGAAAAACGTCGTTAACTGTTCGTGCAGACACTTGTTATCTTGCAAATGCCCCCAGTTCTTGAATCAGAGCTTATGACGTGACTGTCTGATCCATTAAGGCCATACGGTTAACATGCCTGTCTTCTTGTTGCTAATGATAGCGGACCGTTGAGATCCAGAACGGCGTTCCGCATTACCCTCCTGAACCCCTCAATTCCATATTCTGCTATTAGTCATTGGATCTCGACCAATGCGAGCAGCCGTACTTCGATACGTTAAACCGCACTCTCGGTATGTTATAATCGACCTTTATCAAAATAAGAGACGTGCTGGTACGCAATTCTGCTTCTTACGCGAGGCATCCCAACAACTTTTCACCAGGCAAGAACGTTCAAGTACAATCTGTGTGTGAGAAATTGGTCGAACAATTTTTTTCATTTAAAACGTAGGGTCGTTACCGGCCCTTTTGTCTGGGCTGGCTTTTTGCCCCCAGCACCCTCTTCCTGTCGTTTAAAATTTCCCTCTGTAGCATGTCCCTTCTTGGGTACAATTTTAATGGTGTGTATTTTGTCCCAAAACATCTTGTGTCATATATATAATATGATAATGTTGCTCAATTTGTCTTCTTACCCCTATTCTTAAATAATTTTAACCCTTTAAAACTTATAAAGATCT
>BMAV01023861.1:0-17271 GCA_019973955.1 Trichonephila inaurata madagascariensis
GAATATTTTAAAAAGGGTCTTCTATGTTTTTTTTGTCAAAATATTTACAAATAAATTTTTATTGAAATCCCATTCTTAAAACAATTTTATATACATTTTCTAATCTAAGTGATACTAAACATCATAAATAGTATCAATTTATAAGCTTTTGAAAAATCACGGTTCCGAACGTAGTCGGATACCTTAAGATTAGCTTATTCTATCAGGAGGGTTCACATGTGAAAGTGAACATCAATTTCATGATATATTCATTTTGACTTAAACCATGCTTCAGTTCAGCATCTTTCCAATTGGACATATGTTAGAGACCAGACTAGCCTTGATATCCTAAGCCGTCTTTATTAGATTTCTTCTTGTCATAGTGTACATTTTCAGTGTGCCTCATCCCGTGTGGGAATTGTTGGTACTAAGCAGGCCAATTTCTTGTCCAGGACCATGGCTGAGGAAGGGATGAGTCCTACTGTGTCTCTTACATTTAGCGAATTTTTTTTCCTTAAAAAGATTACCCTCAATCAACTTTGAAAAACTTCTAGTCATCCTTGGTACTTCGGAAGTAATCCAAGAGGGTTATTCAAGCTTATACATAGAAAATATCAGACTTCTTTCTCGAGATTTATGAGCGTCCATATAAAATCACTCAATTTTAGTCAGGGACAGAAGATATTCTCGAAGTGACACAGGTTTTGTTCCGATCTGGTCTCCCGTGCTTACATCTTGCCTTGTTTGGGTTTTAAAAAGAACGAGATACTTCTGAATAATCTTCTGTTTTTAGAGTTTTTGAAGTGATACTTCTATTGTGACGCGTTTTGCTAGAGAGAGAACTTGACTGAACGTCACGCTCCGGAATGTAATGCTCATTCAGCTTTTTTCGGACATACTCACCCCTAAAAAGGAAAGGATGGGATGGACGTATCCCCCCCGCCATTCTAAGACGCGCTTTGTTTCCCCCCCCACACAAATAGGCAGTAAAAGTAAAGTTCCTAGCTTCGATCTAAGTGGGGCCCCTCGCGCCATCTCTTTCTACTAAAATGAATGCGGGATTAATTCTTATCCTAGTAGAAGCATGGAAATGAAACGTAATATTTGTAAAAAATAGGCTTAGATAGAAAGAGAAATCTTACACTAGAGTTAAACATAAAATGTAGAAAAAAGACAAATTTTTACAGAACGAAGTAAATAGTATGATTATCATTAGCAATATTGCAGTGATCGTAAGAATAAAATCTTTTTTTTAAGCGAATCGGAACAAAAAGTTCTATTAATCACATTGCTTAAATATACTTCGATTCTAAAAAAAATTTAAACAATTAAAAATTTAAAATAACAAAATTAAGTATACAGGTAATAAGAAAAAGTTACATTAAATAATTTAAACACAAGATAATAAAATGTAATTAAAAGAAGACTTTCCTTGCAGCAGCACCGGATATATTTGTACACAACTCCCATGCAATGACAAAAGACCTAGTATAAGTCAGAGATTATGTGATATAAATCTTCTGATTAAATCCCTTTTTAAAGGTTTTCACCTAGATTCCTCTCTTCCCAATCAACTACCTGTCTTACTATTCTTTTGCTTAAATTAATTCATGGATAGAATTGAATATTATTAAATTACAACCAAAATTCACAAAGCCGGATCGGCTCTTCTGAACAAATTGTCATGATTTTAAGTAGGAATTTTAAAGTAGATTTTTCAAAAGACAAATCAAAAGCTTTAGTTGATTTTTTAAAATCAGAATTCAATTTAATTATGTCAAATGATCGAAATGAAGTACGAGAAAGTACGGAACAACACTTGATGGAGTTTTTTTTATATAGATATTTAAATAAATTTTTGAATCTAAAGGAGTTATATAACCTACTTCAGCTACCATAAACATATTGTTTCCTGCTTAGAATGCAATTAATTCCCATATATGATTGTATATTTCACACAAAAATATTACTTTATTAGTACAGACATATGAATAAATAATTTTATAGGACAATACTAATATCCTCTTGTTTTGTATTCACCTAACTAATCCTTGGAATAACATTACAAAATTTGAAGTTATCACTTGTATCGCGTGGTCATATATATAAGCAGACACACTTTATTTTGAGATTTTTGGATTCATAGAGATTGTCTGACATTGGGCTATATGACTGATATTAGCAACAATAACATTAAATTATTGGCACCTGTGTATTATACCATCGACCAATTTCGAGAAATTTTACATAAGCTAAAAAACATCGCTGCCATAATTTCCGAACATGCGTAAAAACAAATTCATGTACATTCTTTCCATATCAGTTAATCGACGGAAAAAAAACGGTGGTTAGAAATATGAATAAATACTACATTTGAGGAGAAAAGAAAATATCTGCACTTGAAGAAATTAAAGATTTGATAGAAACCTTTTTTATAGGTGACCAAAATCACCATAAATACTTTCGAAATTGCAAATGAGTCTGCTTCATGTAGACGCAGCCACATAAATTCCCAAAAGTACGTATCTGCTTACCGTCCAGTTCCTGTATGTTTTTTAAAAGCCCTCGTGCAGCTGAATAAGGTCAACGTTAATATTCACTCACTTTACTCTCTCCCCTGCATGTTTCTTATTTTTTCCATTTTCCTACCTTCACAAAACCTTTCCAATATTTACGCATTAGAAAGTGTATTCGCCTGCGTTCTATCTCTTCAGTAGAAAATTAGTATCGGTAGGCTATGGATTTTGTAGCCATCCTATTTCACCTATCCAGTAGGTTTATGACAATTAATACATTTTAAATGGCCTTTGGCGATCATTTTTGTTGCAGTTTTACGCCAAATGTAGCAAAAAAGGTTATTATTTTTGAGAATGTGCACATAAAATTATTACATTTGAACATGTGCAAGAATGGATTTCTACTATTGGCTGTATATCGCGGCATTTGGTGATATGTTTCAATTTGGCGAAACTAGTCGACGGTGTAGTAGATAAATACGACTTAATTTACATCTCAAATAAATGTTGAGAATTTACAGGCCACATCAACAAAAACAAGTGAATCTGATTCGATTAAAATTAATTGTTAGGAAACTCAGTATATGTTTTTGAAATGCTGAAGTCAATAAAAAATTATAACTGATTTCTCAAAAATATTCCATAAAAATAAACAAAAATTATACGTTATCTCTTTTACATATTCAGAACATTATTAAGTCCAGTTAATGTAAGTTTGCATTGTCAATAAATATTTGTACCTGGCTAATTTATTATATGACATCTAACTTTTCAAAAGGGAAGATTTAAAATTAGTCATAAATCGAAGCTAAATTTATGAGAATAATAATTCAAATACGTAGCCAATACCATATATGTCGATGAAATTAATCTAATTCGTTAATTCTTTGAAATATAAGGGAACGGTTGCATCTAATTTTAGACGAATTCCTAAATCTCCCTTGATATTGATTAGCATTTAAATGGCACTTTGGATAATATTACTAACCTTTTAAGTGCTTTGAAGCTGTAATAATTATTGTGATAAGTTCAGGTACAGGTGACATAATCCAATGAGGATCTTCTGCTCTAATATGGCGGGCATTAAGATTCAATATATCTTGAGGAAGTAAAAATTGATGGTCTATCTGATAATCCTCAAGTGTTTCTACATGGGATTTTGATTCAGTAGAGTCTGTTTCGAAACTTGTATCTGTTGTTCCATATGTAGAACCTGTTGACGTTTCATCTGTTGTTGATCCGAGTGTGGTGCCCGTTGACGTTCCATATGAAGTTTCCGACGTAGTGACCGATGTTCCACTTGTCGTTTTGCGGGAACTCCCCGATGTAGTGCCTGATGATCCACTTGTTGTTTTGCGGGAACTCCCCGAAGTTGTGACTGACGAGCCAGTTGTTGAAGATGCTCCTGGTGTTACCTCTGAATATACGGAGCTCGAGTCCTCTCCTTCAGTGGTACTGAAAGTGCAATTAATTGATAACACAGCATGAGCAATTCTACATGTTAATACAACATCATTAATCAACATCATACTACATCATTCAATAATATTAAAAAAATGCAAGAATACAGTAAATACCCAGAACAGAAAAGGCAGCCTCGTGTTCGCTCAACCTGTAATATGACATTTTCTACAGTTTAATGCTATAAGAGGAATTATACATTCGAGTACTGGTTATTAACCCGCGATCACTCGCGCGGGGTGTTCTGTACACCCCAGCAACAAGAAAATCCTCCCAGGATTCTGAAACGAATGCGCAGAACCCCGATTTTTTCTGTAGCTGCACATTTTAGGTCATTGAACCTTCAGGCCTGATGCAATCCCTCTTTCCCGAATGATTGGAATGTAATGACATTCAAAAGTTTATCTGGGGGCTGAGAACTCCCGCGAGAAGTAGAGCATTTGTATACAGTCAGTTCTGAATGTTTGAAAAATGATTAAAATATTATTTTTCTATACTTTCTACTATAATTATCTCATTAATTGTAAAGTATATTTATTACTGGTATATACGTTTTATATATACTGGTTTATGAAAAAATATAAAATTATGTGTTTTAAAATGAAAATTTTGTATGTTTAGTTTAAATTAATGTTAGTCTCATTTGTATGCAATAAATTTAACAATTTTATTTGTTAAGCACAAAAACATCTTGTACTTTATATATATGTATTATAATGACTTAATTTTATTTTCATAATTAAATACACGTGTTAAAAATGTTTGGGGTGTTCTCTACACTCCCGCGAGTGACGACGGTAGGAAAAACAGGCGCGAGTGACCGCGGGTTAATACAGTGTTTCTCAAAGTGAAGGGCGTGCCCCCTGGGGGGCGCGATAACTCTACAAGGAGGGCGCGAGCAAATCGAAAGTAAAAGATTAAAAAAAAATAATTTACTGTAATGAAGTAAGTAAATACTTTCTGACAATAAAAAATACACATTTACACTGATAGAATTTATTAGTATTACTTCATCAAACATAAAAGCTTTCATTTCGAAAATTCATTGCTATCGACCCTAAAATAAATAAAAAACATCAATTTTGTTTGATTTGCTGTAACCCCAGATGAGAGTTTTTTTTTTACTCAAAAAATATATTTCAAAGAAAAGACAAACCCAGACCCAGAGAAACATTCTAGGAAGAAAAAAAAATTCACTGTTTGCCTTGAATTTTGGTATTTAGTTCGTTCCTTTTTATGTTTTTTTTTTCATTTGGGGAAGTTGTAAAAAAGGGCGTATATATAGAAAGAGTTACATGACATTTCAAAAGCAAAAGAAGCCCTTTGAAGGAATATTTGGCCAATATTTATTTTATAGTATTTAAAACATAAAAATGATAAAAAACTTTTTATATAATTCCTTTTAGAACTAACATTCATAGTTTTACTTTAAATTAAACTTTTAAACCCCCGGAGTGTTCGTGCGGTACAAACTACAAAATCTTAAAAAAATATGACAATTTTGTTTTGCAAATATCATTCCTGTAGCATTCATTAAAAGTTTCTATGATTTGTGTCTTTTTTAAGGTCGAGCCCCTTAGAAACTTTTTTAATTGTTTCTTTTGGGAATTTTTCTCAAATTATCAATTAAAAAAGGTAGAAAGTAGGAAAAACTTTTTTCGTTAAATTATTCCTGAATTGTGTTTTATTGTGTGCAAAAAGTAATTGTAAAATTTTTCATGGGCCCGTCACCCCCGCGACTATTCCATTAGTATCGAATGCGCGTCTACTGCCGAGTTAAAATATTTTGAAGTCTTTCCTTTTTTAAAAGTTAAAAATAAAACATTTATTCCTTTTTTTGGTTTAAAATTTTTCATTATTTAACAAAAAAAAATGCTAAATTTTTGGGGTTATAATTGCGTTCGTTTAAATTTTTATAATATGAGATTCATTTTAAAAAATCATTTTACATTTTTTTTATTCACCGTGCTCTTTGGGTTTTTTTCTTTGAAACCCAAAACGTTCGACTGGGGGAGTTGGTTTGTCGCTGGCCATCTGCACCTGGTTGCGGGTTTTGGGCCCCATCCCATGTCGGTGGTTTTTTTGATGCAGAAAAAACGACAGCAGTGATGAGCGGGCATGCGTTTGATTTTTTTGGCATGTAAGAAATCCCCAGAAGTTCCCGTAGGGGTTGGGAGCCAAAATTTTTAAAAAAAAATTTTGAGTTAAATTTTGCAGTCAGAGCTCAGGTGCTTCCCCCTGAGGGGGGAAATGGGGTCAAAAAACTCCGGAAATCGCCTGTTTACGGTGCCCACTAAAATGGATGAGCTCTTTGGGAATAAATGGCCCCGCAAAGGTAAAAAAAACCAACATTTGAAATTCCCTTTTTTCACGACGTCGATGTTGCCCCGACTCACGCAGACGTTCGTGAGAATGAAAATTTTGACGGATATGATAAAAAGAAACATAGACTAAACTATTTTTTTAATGACATTTAAACTTTTTGAAAAAGGGTGACGGAAGAAATAAAATTTTTTAAAAAAATAACATTTTTTCAATCTGTTCTAATTTAAAAAAATTTTAGATACGGAAAATAAATAATCGTATTATTAAAAAAAAAGTTTTTATTTTTTTAAAAGAAACAAACAAAAAATTTTAAAATTTCTTATGAATTTGTAGGTTTATAATTAAGATCGTATTTTCTTTAGAACAAAGTCTTTTTATTGTATTAAGGGGGGTAAAAAAATTAGATTGAAAAAATTTGCCAGCAGTGAAAGTTTGAGAAGCACTGTATTAATATCAGAGTCACCATTCAGTTACCATACTGTAAATCATTTACCATTTACTGCATATAGGCGGCACTACCTTCGCTGTAAGTAGTTTCACATATTGTAAATAGTTACCACTATTTTTATTTCAGTAGTTTGTGTATATGTTGATATGAATCCAAAACTCAGCTCAGAATCACAGAAGGGCAGGCTTACGGCGGTACCATAATTCTCATTTAAAAAAAATCTCCCTCATTTCAATACTTCTACGCCCCAGCTTCATTATGTTGGAGCAACTCTGGTTACTCTCAACCCTCTTAATCTACACCCAATTACAATAACTTTTATTTACATTCTCCCCCCTTCCACACTCTGAGAATTATCTCTTTTACCTTGGGTTCAGACTATCCTTCAAGTCAACACCCATTTTTTGGTTTTTTTGGCGATTTTAATGCTACACACAATCTTGGAATTCCCCCCATAATTCAACCAGAGGAATCAGCTCAAAGATTTCGCAGCCCCTTGTGGATCTCGAAATCTTTTTACCCTGATCCCCCCCTCCCAGGTACGGGCAAAACCCTCAAAATCCCCCTGGATATAGCTCTAATTGGTAATTTTATTTTCCCCTTCACGATAGCTTCTCTAGCTGAGTTTTTCTCTAATCAAAATCCTGTTCTAAATTTTTCCTTCTGGATCCCAGTTCATCAAAAATAATTTTAAAGAGAAATTTTTACCACCTGTTTGGCCCCCTTAATTATGCAACACCTTAAAAAAAAAATATAGTCGAAAAACTATCCCTAATATTAAAAACCCAAAATATCCTGAAAAAAAAATTTTCCCAAACCCTTTACTGAAGCCTTGTGCCCCAATCTCCTCAAAAAACCAAATCACAAACCCCCCGACCCCTTACACCTCAAATCTTTTTCCGAGATCTAATTTCTCCAAAACCCGCACTAGAAAATTTTTTTCAATCTCGCTAAACCCTTATTCAGAAAACTGAAACAAACAGATTGAAGTAAAAATTTAAAAACGAGAGCTCAAAAAACCCTTACAAAGCCCCCAGGGAAAAGGGCCAAAATGAAGCCCCAACCCCGAAAAGGTAAGAGTCTCGGGAACATGACCCTTTTTTCAAAAGAAAACGTACAGATTTTCCTTTAAACACTGCTTCTGGCGTCAATATTACCGACGACCAGAAAGAAAACCCCTCATAAAAAAACCTTCAAAGACAATTTCACAAAAAAACCCAAAGACCAAGCAACTTCAACACCAAAATTAAAACTCTGACGTCACGAATTCTCGGGAAAATTTTTTCCCCTCCCCCCACCCCATTGCCCCTACTAACCCGGATGAAATTGCGGCTTACATAAAGTAAAAAAATTGATAAGCCCCGGGGGAAAAAACAAATATTGTGGGTGATTTTAAATTTCCCCTACTAAAACCATTATCATTCAAAACCTATATCATTAATAAAATTTTTTTCTCAAGGATTTCCTTAAAAATTTGGGAAAAACTTTCATCATTTTCAACATTATAAATATTCATAAACCCGATGGGCTATAGACCAATTTCCTTATTACCTACATTTAGTAAAATTTCCCCTAAGCATTTATTCTCAGTAGAATTAACCCTTTATTTTTTATTTTAAATTTTAAATTTAAACCCCAAACCAATATGGCTTCACAAAACACCTTTCAACCTGCACCCCCTGCTCAGACTCAGGGAAAAATTCCCCGCGGGATTTCAGAGATTTGATATATTTGGAACTGTCTTTTTTTATTATTCAGAAGGTTTTTAAACCCGTGTCTGGGTCAGTGGTCTCATTTATAAATTAAAACTAACTTCCCTTCTTCACTAATCCATATTATAAATTCCTCCCTTTTAAACAGATACTATAAAATTGGGTTTTCAACTTCAGGAAAAGGGGAAAATATTGGCTGTACAGGGTTCTCTCCTCGGCCCAATATTATTAAACCCTTTTTAATAAATGACATGCCCAAAAACCCCAAACAATGATTAATCTTTTATGCCGATACCCCCGGTTAAGGCATTTTAAAAAAATCACAACAAAACCACACTTGCTCTAAATAAGACTTCACCCTGGAAAATGCTTTTATCTTTGGAAAAAAAAATTAATGTTTAAAAAACTTTTCCCTTTGGGGCCTTTTTACCAGGAGGAAAGCCATGCACGCCTCCCGCTATAACCCCATACCACTAATTTTTGGTTTCCCCCGAAATACAAAATTTTTAGGTATCATTTTGGAAAAGCACTATTTGGGGGAAACCACATTTTTTTAATACTTAAGAAACAAATTCCGAATCGGCTTGGGATTAATTTCCCCCTTTAATTAACCCGGGGAATTTTTTAAATGACTTCAAAAAATAAGGTATTTCTCACACTGCTGTTTTGCGTTCCTTTTTAAAGTTATGTTTCCCCCGTGTCGGGTTACGCAGCTAATACAAATTTTAAAAAACTGGGGAATCTCTAAAAACTCTTTTTTTGGAAATATTACAAGTGGAAAGATATATTTAAAAACCCCCTTCCCTTTTATGGCCCCCTTGACATTAAAACCTTTTTTAAGAACTTCATCCAAACTCTCGCAACTAAATATTTTAATTACTTCCCCAAACTAATAATTTAAATTTATTTGATATTCAAAATTATAACTTAAACGTTTCCCCACTAAGAGACCTAGGAGGGCTCCTAGACTCGTACAAACCCCCTTAAATTTTTAATCATTTGCTTTTCCCCCATGGTGAATGAAAATTAAAAATTTTCCCAAAATTTTTCCCCCTTTTTAATTTTAACCGTAAACCCCTTTATCCTTAATTTTATCACTGCCCCCAGGCAAGCTTTTTTTTTCTCCCCTTCATCCATTATCCCAACATCAGGGGGAGCCCCATTAGAGAGCTTTCTCACTTATTGCAACCAACCAATGCAGTGCCTCTAATCTAACAAATAGTACTTCCCGCCAAAACTCTCAAGATCTCTCCCGCTGAAGCCATCAGAAACACCTCTCAGGCTTTGACGTCATCCACCTGCCTGATCCTGACATTCAACCAAAAATCTTCCTCTACAAACTTAAGTTTCCCCTTCTGGGCTGCCTACCCCTTTGGGGCAAAATACAATTTCAGGTAGGGGGGTTGAGGTCTTTTTTAGGGTCCAAAATCCCTGTGACGTAAAAAAACGTGTGTGATGTAAAGAAAACTTAGCTCAACTTGGTTGTTGGGTTTTCAAACCCCCCTTTTCACCGCATTTTGGGACCTGGAGTCTTCCCCCGTTTCTCTACAGGCACCAATTCTACCCCCCAAATGCTCTTCAACAACCCCCCCTTGCTTTTACTTGGCTAATCGCAATCAACATTTTCAAGAGCATTATTTTCAACTATTCAGGGAGGGGTTAGATTTGGCACCACCATTTCAAATCCCTACTGTATAACTTTCTATAATTTATACCCCCTTTAAAGTAAGTAGTTTCTCATATTAAAAAAGTTACCAATTAACTTTTATTTTTGGGAATCTTTTATATTTGATATAAATTCAATAAAAAATAGCTAAATCCACCGCCGTAACTTAACACTAAAAAACGCGCAGTAATCCTTTTTCTACCAAAAAAAGTATTGTAGTGGTTTTCAATTTTGGCCAAGGGAAAGAATACCTCGGTTTTTTTTTGATAAGCAACCACTTTGGGAAAAAACACATTTTGCACAAGCGCGAAAAATTCCCAAAAAAAATGTTTTTAAAATTTTACATTCCTCTTTAAATTTGGGCCCGGGAAATTTTGAATTGAGTAAAAAAAAAAGTGCTTCTGTGTTCACTGCCGTTATACGTCCCAAAACTATCCCCCCCCTTGTCCAGGGGTGGGGGTACGTAGCTAAAATCATTGTTAATATATTAGATCTCTTTCAAAATTCTACTATCCATATGATCGTAAAAAACAAAATGATATATGAGAAATGATTACATCCGGAAAGAGCCATTAAAATCAATAATTTTAAATCTCACATCAAAAGATTTCTGGAATTTTCTTTAATTCTTTTACAATATACCAATAATGTCAATATCTTTAAAACTTCTGAATTACAATCCCAATGATTGTTCTTTAAAAAACCGGGAAAAATTTTTTTCGATTCCTAAAATCCACCATAATATTATTTTTCAGTGCAAATTTTATTTTTTACACCCACTGGCTAAATTTTTTTCTTAACTTTTTATTTTTCCCTTTTTTTCTGCCGTTTTCCCCACATCTGGATCCTCCCCCCTTGTTAAATTTCTTTTTTAGGGGATTTGGGCCAAAAAAAGTCATTTTCCCACACCCAAGATCCATTCAAAAGAGTATAAATTTTTGACCCCCGCAAAACCCAAAAAATTCAAGAACTTTGAACTTTTTTCCGGGAAAGATTGGCTCGACCAATCAGAAGCTTTCGCCCCCAAACATGAAAAAAGTTAAAGTCCTCCCTATCTGCATACCGATAGGAATCGAAATTTGCGGAAACCATATGCCCAAAATAACAGCACGGTAGGGTAAAATGGCTCCCGCTGGTTCCCGCTTGGGGTTGTTAGATTTTTCTAGGGGGATAAGCATCCAACAGATTATTTGATCATCTGTAAAAAAAAGTCTTGGGAGGTGGATTTCATTACAATTTCGCCTTTTTAAAAACTGGGGGAAACCCAAAAAATTTTAATTTAAAGTGTTAAAAACCCAAAATTTTTTTTTTTTCATTTTTCGTATACTTATAAAAAAAAACATTCTTCTTTTTGGGGAAAAAAAAGATGTGCAACCATAGGAAAAAAAATAAGCAATAAATAAAAATATTTAGTCTCAATTTCTTGTCGAAAAAGCTATTTTAATTTTAAACGGGGCACATTTTTTTTAAGGTGTAAACTGTGATTTTTATTTTTAGCTTAAATATTAAAAATCTAGCAAAATTTAATATTTGTATAATTTTTGTATTTACCATGAAATGTACTTAAGTTTATACCTTCCGCAAATTTCATAAAATTGAAAAAACACCCAAAAATTTTCAAGGGGAAAAAATTTAAAACAATTCCGTACAGTTTTAAAAAAAGTTTTAAATCCCAAGCGCCCCGGGTTATTTTTAAAAATTGGGCCTGTGCAAATTTTTTGGCCAAAATTGGGCCAAGTAAAAACCGGTTAAAACCCTTTTTGTTTTCCCTTTTAAAATTTTAAAAAGTGAAAAATTTTTTTTTCCCGCCCAATTCGTCCCTTAAATTTTTTCTTTCCCTCAAAACCGAAAATTTTTGTTTTTTTTAAATAAAAACGTTTTTTAAAAATTTAAAAAAGTCCTTTTTCACAGAATTGCTTTTGTTTAAAATTTGCGGGTGGTGAAAGCCAAACATAATACCGACAATTTTCTTTTTCCCCTTTTAAAAATAACTATTTTAAAAGAAAAGGGCTTTTTTCCCTTTGTTTTTCCCTTTTCTTTTTAACAAAAAGCGATTTCACCCCAAATAATAAAATGAAAAAACAAATATTCCCCTAAAATTTTTAACCAAAGTTTTTCGGTTTGAACCCCTTTTTTCCCTTTGTTTTTTTTTCCCATTTTTTTTAATAAAGCTTATTTTCCCAAAATTTTTGGGGAATTTAAAAGAAAACAAAATACAGATTTCCAATCAAACGGGTTAAGGTAACTGGCCAAATTACAACCCCAATTTCCCCATTGTCGTTAAGGCCTTAAAACCCCAAACAAAGGAAATTCTTTATAAAAAATTTTTTTTATTATTATCGCAACAATTGGCAAAATTAAAATGAAACAAGACATGATTTCCAATTCAGAACATGGGAAATTGGGGTTGCCAACTTGGCGAGTTATCTTGAACGTTGGTGGTTATTTCGATTGTACGTATGAACCTACCTAAGCACCACAATCAATGAGAACTAACATTTATAACATTTTTTGGTACTTATGTATTATCGCAACAATCGTCAACTCACCAAATTGGCATCCCCGATTTCCGGTGTCGTACGAGCTGAACTAGCAATCTAGTGCTTCTTTTTGTATAATGTCGCCAATAGGTTGCTATAATACATATGTACCTATTTTGTATGCGTATATTGTGTGTTGTCGCCAACAAAACCTGTTTGGCGGGATTTACGCCGGCGGGAAAAGAAAAGTTCCGAATGTGTTTTATTTGGACATTCGAAAATGACTGATTTCGAATGTTTTCCTATATTTCGGCAACGTGTATTTTCGTAAGCCCCCAAAATATCTACAATTTGAAAAAAGAGGCTTCTTATACTTCATTTTGGTTTATTTGCGTTATATTTTAGTTAAATCCAAAACATTCACTTACGTGTCTTCAATTTCAGTGGATTCTTCTTCATCCGACATCACAAAAGCAAGAAATAGAACTGGTTGAGCCAATCAAGTTAAATAAATTGTGTTAGTCTTTCATGTATACATACAAGTTGCTAAGACAACAGTTATAAAATGTCTAATGATGGAGAATACAAAAGGCAAAATATTTATAAACACGCTCGTTAACGTACATGACAAAATCAGCATTTTTTTTTGTATTACGGTGAAAGGCAACAGTCTTGAAATCCGTTGTTATTTAACATACGTAACAAAATTTTCTTGTAGTACTTGTTATTGTCTCTTTCTGGTCGTCTTCTTCTTTCCGTTTGAAAAGACTATATTTACAGCTAATACGTCTATAATAAACATTAATCGTGGCTAGATATCCAGTTTGATACTTGAGATGGCTCTCCAGATTTATCCTTATTGAAAATGAGGACAGCTACATCCTCAGCTACAGCAGAAATCAGCTACATCCACACGCCAGCATGTATTTGAAACTTTTTTACAAAAATTTTAAAACCCATTTATACCCCCGGTTTTCCCGTTTTGTTTTTGCATTCCCAAAACATTAAAAGAAGCTTATTTTATATTTTACTTTCAAGTCATTCATGCAGAATGAAATTGCTTCTTTCGGCTCTAGTGTAGTATAGGGAGCCACTTTGGATTCGGCGATTTTTCTTCGTATTTAGCGATTTTTATCTAAATGTCATGGTCAGATATAGAATTCATTCTAAAATAAATAATAAATTATTCCGAAAAAAGTACCTTGGCGACCACTTTAGTCCCCAAAAAAAGGAAACGGGGCCCCAAAAGTGTCCCCCCCCCTATAATACCCCTTTTACTCTGCTTTAAAATTTAAATTTGCCAATGACTTGAATTTTAACCCTCGGAAAAAATAGTTAAAAAAATTTAAAAGGCGAGCTTTTGCCCATTTTTAGATAAAGAAATTACTTCAAAAATAAGGGGAAAAAAAAAATGTTTAAAAAAATTCCCTATTTTTTTAACATTGCATAAAATTTAAGAGCTGCGCTACCATCGTTGGATATCTCAGAAGTGTTTATCTAAACGTGAATAGGCCCATCCCCAAGATTATGTGTAATCGTTGCAGTCCTATGTTCGTCATTAAACGTTAACATTGCCAGCAAAATGCCATTTTATCTTTTAAATCCCCTAGTACACCATGTCATAATTCCACACACGCAAAAATCTTTTTTTATAAAATCATCTGTGCGTGTATGTGACTTTAAAATCCTCCTAAAAAGGTTTGGGCCGGGGTTTTGATGAAATTTTTTGTGAGGGTTCAAGTAGATTCGGGGAAGGTTTAGATTAACAATTCGGTCCAATATCGCAAAATTTGTTAAAAAAATATTAAAAAAACATTAAAAACATCCAGATCAAAATTTACCCGCATTGTTGTAACAACGTTATTGGTTTTAAAATGACGTAAGTTGGTTTCGAAAATCGATTTTTTAGCCAAACTGGCCAAACCGGGCCCTTTATTGTTTCAAAAGGCAAAGGAATCATGCTTTTTTGCGTTTTTTAAATTTAAAATCTTTTTAAAAATCTTTTTTATATGTAATTCTTCGTAATTCCCCCTAAAAAGGCTGGATCAATTTTGGGGTTATGTTTTTGGGAGCCCCAAAGTGGGTTTGAGAATGATTTAGACTCACAACCAAATTCCATATCGCAATTAGTTAAAATGCCCCAAAAATTAAAGTAAAGACACAAGATTGTTCCTTCAATTTTGGCAATTTCTTGAGGCCACTATTTTTTAGCGGCAAACTTCCAAAAGGGGAAGAAAAGTACTTCCCACTTCAGATTCCAATTTATTCTTCCATACTGACCTACCCCCTTCCCAAAAGTTTTTAATTTCCAAATTTGCTTGGCATTTGCTACGACCATTTAAAAAATCACAAGATCAAACAATGAAAAAATTTGTGGATTAGATTTGGCCCCTTTCTTTTCCAAAAAGGGCCCAAATTTTGTGTTGCATGTTCCCGGGGGTTTGGCAAAACCAAAGTTTGGTTTTTTTATACTTTCCCCAAAATTTAAACCCAAAAACATTGTACATTCAATGGTATTACGATAAATTTATTTTTTGTGCATTAAAAAAATATACCTGTGATAAAAATAGCTCGAGTTTTATCATTTTTATCCTTTAATCAAAACAAGTTTAAGTTTCTATTCAGAATAGATTCTATATTTAACTTAGTTCATAGTAAATACATACTCACACGCAATCTATAGGTCGAATTGCGGTAATTGTCCTTTTATGATTGGGTATGTAATAACTTTCTTTATAAAAAAATTCATCAAAACAGTCCAGATTTTGCTACAACTTACTCAAAAAAGTTACTCAATTTCGGATTTAAAACGTGTGTACAGGACAACGTCTGTCGGGACCGCTAGTATATATATATATATATATATATATATATATATATATATATCGCTTATTTTTTCATCTTTCAGTCTAAAAATTTCAGATTAAAAAAAATCCTGCTTCTTTCAAATACTCTTATACAAATAATTAAAGCAGATATTTTGAATAAACTTATATTTTTAATTTCTTACAAAAAAGTGCAGGGAAACTGGAATAATAACGAACCATTCATGTATCATCCTTATCTTTTTACTGATAGTTAATTATTGTTTCGTTCACCAACAACCATCTGTGTGGATATGGTAAATGTTAATCTTGTGAAATAAGAAATCCTCAATTCATAAAATCAAAATACTTTAATTTCAACATTTTTTTTAATTCAAATAAATTTATTTATTTTTTTACAATAAATTATTTGCCGTGACATTAGACTTTCAGGAACTCCTGACACTTACTCAATATCTAACATACTCTGTGGTTATAATACATTTTTTAAAATAAATGCATTTTTGTTGATTAAATATTAATACATTTAATTATTTTGAGGGACAGCGATCTAACTTTTAAACTACATGTTTCTTCATATTTTACAGAATTTAATTCCTTCTATTACAAAATATCGTTTTAAATATTATATAGTATTTACTATGCAGAGATTATAATGCGCAGACCGTATCGATTTTGTCATTTATATATGAACACTTTATTAAGAAAGTCAATGTAATTTTTAATCTTCAAGGTAATTATCAAACAAAAACAGAAATTTTTTTTATCATAATTAATTCAGTTTTTTTTTTAATCAAAAGTCTCATGACGTTTGTTTTGTATTAAGCCACCACAGACAATGCAGATATATTAGCTACTAGTTAACTCTGTATTTGTTTTCTGTTTGGGAAAAGACGCATGGATGGTGATAATGGTGGTATTCTGAGAATAGTTAATAAAGAATTCCAGACATCTATTAATTCAGTAAACCGATAATTTATCAAAGAATTATATAACAGCTTTATAATATTATGAAGTGTAAAAATTATATATAAAGATATATTAATACTGTGTTAATTTTATAAAAGAGAAAAACATTGAATTAATCGATGACTTTCACATTTGAACTTGAACTGCATATTAACTAATAATAAATGACAGCAAAAATATATAATCTCCCCTTAGAATTATCTCATAATTATGTATGTATATAATCTCTAAATAGTTAAATAAATTATAATAAATAAATGTTTTAAAACCAAATAAATCTGAATCGATATATACACACTAGGCAATGAATTAGAAACTCGCGATCGATATTTAATTGGATAACCTTTTGCAAGGATAACTGTTCTGATTTCACTGCAAGGATTCTGCTTCTGATTTGTTCGGGCATGGAGTTTACAAGCTTCTAGAGTGCATTTATGTCCAAAGAATACCATCCATTGGCTAAGCAGCATTTTAAACCATATATGTAAGAAGATATGTTAAGAATAGGTTTTTCCACCCTATATCCCAGCATTTTTTGGTTAAAACCGAAAGGTGTAAGCAGTCAGTCGGAAGTTCAGCAAACTAACACTTCTGGCACGATGAATAGTTTTATTATCATCCATGAAACATGCATACCCATCAGGATGAAAAAAAGCCACTTCATTAATCTGTCACATATCTATATTTTCTCATGGCTGTTTGCATACACTGAGTAAAACCCCAAAGGGACCCCTGTCTTGGATGGGTGGGAGTTGGGAACATAACATTTCGCGGGTTTTAGAGACACATTTTCTCCCCATCTTAGAACAGATAAAAGATGTAGATAAAAATGGAAATAAATACTTTTAAAAAACACAAATATAATTTAAAACGTATTTTAAGTGGCAAAA
>BMAV01023863.1:0-82206 GCA_019973955.1 Trichonephila inaurata madagascariensis
CCACCTATTCCTGTATCTGGTGACGTATTTTCCAGACAAAAATATGTTTCTCCTATTAAAGTTTTATAAACCATGTCCGCTTCCTCACCCGGTTCCGGTATTCAACCCCCTCTGAATTTTCTACAATACCTGATTTAAAAAAATCCCAAAACTGGGAAAGGAAAAGAAAAAAATTACTAAAAATGAATGAGGCAAAATAAAAATTAAGATGGCTCCAATAGCCCCCAAAAAATCGTCGCATGTGGAATATGCAAGGGATGAAAAACGATCATATACGACATGGGAGAAAAAAGAATCCCCGAAGAATGGCAGTATTTGAAAAAGGGATCTTTTGTCCGGGGAGATTAAAAGGAGGCTTGGAAACAAGATTTAAAATTTTTCCCCCTTTTTAAAAAACCAATTTGGAATTTTTTAAATTTTTAACCCCAACGCCGGGGGGGAAACCCCCCCAAAATTTTTAACTTTTAAAAAACTTTTGTAAATTAATTTTTCGTTTTTTTTTAAAAAAATTTTCAATTTTTAAAAATTTATGCCTTTGTTTTTGATTTTGGCATGCATTTTAAAATTTTTTTAAAAATTTTTTTTTAAAAAAATTTTAAAACCCTTTAAAACCTTTTGCGCCGGAAATCGGCTTTTCCCCCAAAAACACCCATCCCTACATTTTCAAATTCTGCCAAGGATAATTTGCCAAGTTTTAAATAGGGTTTCCCCTTCGTAGCCCTTTCGACCCGTTTTTGGGGTTGGAAACGGCCCATCTTAAAGGGTTTTTGGTAAATCAACTCAATACGTCGAATTTCACGCAAATAACGCGAACTTTACAGCATGCATTTATGCCCTGTTTTTGCAATTTTTGAAAAATTATTTCGCCCACTTAAGAGAGGTGCGAAATTTGAATTGATGTCATCTTTCACAGATACATAAACACCCCTACCAAATTTCGTTTAGGAAAAATAAGTCTTCCTTGGTATTGGGATTTTTTTTTCCGTCAGTGTATAAATATTAAACTGCAATGATAAACTGATAAAACATTTTTTTTTCTTCCTTTTTTAAGTTTGTCATCGTTATTTACTAACTATTATAAAAAAGCAGTAAAAATAAAATTTTTGGCATGTTCAGATTACTGACATTAATGATTTGAAAATATTTTTGCATTAAGGATTCGTTACTTGATTCCGCACACATTGCTTTCAAAATAACCAAAGATCTAATTTAAAACAAGTAGTAAAAAAAAATTTAAGTCAATTCCTAATTAGATCAACAAAGAAAATTTTTATTTTAGTTACTTTTTATTAAATAGTTGCAATTAATATAAATATGTATATACATAGGACAGAATCACAACATTAAGTGGTAATTAATTTTTATTAATTATCATTAAAGTATCGTATTGTCATCCAAAACAATCGTGTATATAAAATTTCAGTTCAACTGAATGCTTTAAAACGCTAAAAATGATGCCAACGTGGCTGTATTTGTAATTTTTTAAATAATTAGTTTTGATCAATTAATTTTTATTAATTATAATTAAATTTTTGTATTGTCATCCAAAATAATCATGTATGTAAAATTTCAGCTCAATTGAGCGCTTTAAAATGTATTTTATTAACGATTGAAAATTCCACCAAGATAAATAAACAAACAAATAAATATATATAGAGGATGTGAGTTAATAGATAGATTTATTTTATGATAAAAATTGCAATATTTGCAAACAACACTGCCTCTTTCATTATAATGGCGTTTCAATCGAAACTTGGCGAAATATTAGGGTGATACAGCCAAATTGGCCTCATTTTTTGTCTACCAAATTTGGCGATTTGATGACCTTTTTTTTGGCTACTTAGCTATTATATGGATGTTTCTGGAAATTACTGGAGAAATCTATCAACATCACGATTTATATGACAAAAGCCGATCTTTCGGGAATGAGTTAAAGGCAGTCGTGCAGACTATAAGTAAGAGTCGTTCACTGAAACTGAGTCAGTATTACTTTGAGTGATGAAGAGAACACTAGCGATTAGTTGCTTGTAAATAAATTTCACATATTTTGTGGTTTTAGATACTGATAGCTGTGTCTGAGCACTGTAGAAGGTGTGTGAAGACTTTCTGGGATTTATTTTGGGAATTTTGCTGCTGTACCCTGTACTTTGCGGATTATTTATCTACAAGAGATATCATCGCTTTTAAGGAACTGTTTTGCTCTTTGAGACTGATAGCAGAAAATCCTTGAACCCCGCGATCTACGTAATAATATTTTAATTAACTCTACTCAATGAATACATGTTAGGTCTTAACATAATTAGAACACGTTTGTAACTTAGCTTATAAACGTGTTAGGTCTATACAATTCGCACATCTTGTTTCATCATCAACTTTAATAATTTCTAAGACTCGTTACTTAAAGATCGAAAGACTTAATTGTATTATGCGTCTTCATTAGAGGATTTTCTCATGAGTTTGCCTTGTGAAGGCTCTATATTTTCGTGTTATCCACTCAAACCTTGAAAATTGCTGCCTTGTTTGGACCCTAATTATAAAAATTGAAGCTCTTATGATTCAAAGGTGATTATAAAATTTGTTTTACAAAAAAACATCTTTTTTATCTTATCTGCACAATATTTTTTTTATATTACAAATTTGAAAAATCACGAGAGGAGATCATTCTTGAGTTCTGTTTTTTATGTCATCGATAAATGTTTTATTGCATTGGCAGTATTATAGTAACAGCAAGAATTTGGGGAAACAATTTATTTGAGGATACATTTGCCAGATGTAATTGTATAGATTAACTCTCGCTATATAAGCCCCTCAGGGGGCTCACCTTCTTTAGGTGAGTACGGGTTTCACGCTCCCGAGGTGCCCTAGTGATCTTTTCCTCTTCCTAAGGGGTTTACTGTCTTTGGTAAACATGGGCTTCACGAACCCAGGGTACCCTAGTGATCCTTCTCTATTTTCGGCCCTTCTTGCCATTCAAATTTCCCTTTTCTTCTTTTCCCGTCTAGACCACAGACCTATGTTAAAGAATGAACTATGTTTAAATTGTGTTTTTTCTATTGAAAAAACTTACGTCTTACTTACTAAAATATTAGGGTTTTTACACTTTGTATTGCGTTAATTTAGTTTCTTTTTCGTATATTTCTTTAATACTTTGATTATGTTGTTTTTATTTTTTTTCGACTAACACCGTTGGTTTTCCGACCCGCATGTTTGCCGTGTGCGGCGCCCCGAAAGAAGGAAATGGTGTTCTGGGGACCCCTTTGCGTTCCTTTTGCCCTGCTTCCCCCGTGGGGGAGGAGTTTGATGCCTAGGGATACCTCTGCGTTCCCCGGCCCACGCTTCACTGTAGACGGGTGGCGGGGTAGCCCGCTCATGTCAATCGGCTGGAAATTCCTTCTCGGTATCCCCGATGAGACACTCCCGTAGGGTTAGTGCTGAGATAAGGTGGCGGGTTTCCCCGTTGGATCCTCGCCCGGGACTGTAGCATTATATTCTGGTGTACCCCAGGTAAGCGCCGTGCCTGGTTTTGGCCAGATGACCGGCACACTGCCTCCCTTGTTGGACTCGTGGGGGGTGGAGGCACTCCAGGACGAAGTTGTATACGCGTTTTATGGATCCAGATTTTGCTGTTGCCAGGGTAAGGCCTCGTATTCCCCAATTCTAAACTTGAAAAGTTTCAACGACGCCAGATTTTAGTATTTTCACTTCAAAACAATGACATATCGAAGAAATCTCCTTTGCAATAAAAGAAAGCTCTCGTAGGTATAGGTGGTGAACCGAAATCAGTAAAACGATTGCGTTCCGGGGATCTACTTATTGAAACAAACTCTGCTCTTCAAATAAGTCCTTTTTTTCTTTAAAATCATTTCTAAATAGCCCTCTAACGATTAGTCCAAAAAAACCCTGAATTCCTGCCGTGGTGTTATTTCCGAACCTGACCTGTTGACACCCCTGATGCAGAAATTTGGATGGATTCTCTGAACAGGGTGTTATTCAGGTCAAAGAATCACAATAAAGAAAATACAGCAGTATACCAACCAAACATATAATTTTAACATTTAGTAACCCCAATCTACCCAAAACCATTAAAGCTGGGTACCTCCCCAAAGTAAGATCCGTCCCTACATACCGAATCCTCTGCGCTGTTTTAAGTGCCAGAGGTTCGGTCACTCACAAACTTCCTGCCGCGGTCAATTAACATGCTCTAGATGCACGTCCGTTGGGTTCTTCCACGGATTGTATTCTGGAGCCGAAATGTGTTAATTGTATCCAGTCCCATCCATCCGAATCAAAGTTATGTCCGAAATGGAAAATTGAAAAGCAGATACAGGAAATAAAAACAAATAAAAATATTTCTTATCCAGAAGCACGTAAATTAATAGTCCACAATCATCACAAACTTACGCTCAAGCTGCCAAATCTTCTATTAAAAACAATTCTACTCAAACAGATGAAAATATACCAAATGTAAAATGTCCACCTTTGAAGTTGCTTCAACCACTTTCATCCATTCCCAAACCAAATACATCAATAGCCACTCCTGTTTTTTCCACATCATCTTCAGCCCAGGCAGAACTCTTACCCTCCACCTCTTCAACAGAAACTACAGTCACTGAACCTCAACCACCTATTCCTGTAACTAGTGACGCACTTTCCACTACAAATACATCTTTAGAAACTGAAACCCACCTTCTTACAACCTCTAATAAATTTACTGCACTCTTAACTGAAATTCAACCATTAGTTCCCTTACCAGAATATCCCTACTACATCCAATAGTGAACATTCGAATGCATCTGAAATCCCAAAAAGTGTAAAACGAAATTCAAGAAATAGAAGAAAGCGCCCAAAAATACAGAAACCAGAAATTGAAATAAAAATGGCTCCACATAAACCCAGAAAGTCAGCACCTACGGAGTTTACTACTGATGACGAAGAGATGCTTATGTATGACGTGGAGGAAGAACTTGAGCCAGATCCTACGGATAAATTCAAAATACAAGAAGATTTTATAAACAATCCTCACACAAATATATACGCGCGTTAACACCAACCCGATTCAGGAAAAGTAGAAGCTAATTTTTTAATAACATGTATTGCCTGACTTTGTTTTAAACTAACATGTTCCATTCTTTTCAATTGTTTTTTTTTTAATATATGATCTGACTTGGTGGGGCAACTCCCACCAAATTTTCTCTTATTTACTTGTAAACGGTTTAATGTGATTAGAATTTTAACTTTTTTGAACTTCTATTGTCATTATATTTAAATATTTTTTAAAATATTTAAAAATTTTTTAACAAATGTTTGGCGCAGCATAGCCAAAATTGGCTCTTGCGCCATAAAACTCTACACTCACTCACTCGCTACATAAGTTTCATACAACTTTTAACGGTTTTCTGAAGAATTTTATACTTTTAATGTCTTTATAAATAAATGCTTACTCATGTTTTTAAGTTTTGGATATGTACTTTTCATTTTCAATATTTTGTGTTAGTGGGTTGTTTTTTTGAGTTCTGTTTTTTAATCTTGTCCTTTTTGCTCAATGTTTTTTATTTTATTTACTTATTTTTACAGCTTTTTTTTTTAAAATTCTCCAATGAAATAAATTCATGAAGGTCACATGACAAATTGAGTCACGTGTTCTCCATCGAATTAGACTGATGATAGACTAGTACTTATTGTTCTACTTGTAAAATTTAAATAAATTTTCAAATTAATAATTGGGTACAGATGTTCAATATATTAATATATTTCAAATAGATTTTTAAAACTAAAAACAAGTTTTATATTTGCATGGGTATGTAAGCAAGTACATTTGGCTTACCTACGTGAGTCATTTTTGTTGACAAATGAAAGCAGAAAGTAAAAGTTGGCAACAGTTAAGCGCATGAACTGATTGATTGGAAACACGGGGTTGCATGTATTATATGACTACGACATCATACGAATTTATGAACTGATTGGCTGGAAACTCGTGATAGCAGTTGTCATGTGACTATGACGTCATATGATTTAAGCCCATTGTGTTTAATATTTTTTATGGCTTTGCTGTTTATCTCGTGTGATGCATTCTATTACTATAATCACTTTTTGTTGTGTACATTTTCTGTAAACAATAATTTTAAAAAGAAAACCCTCTCCTTCTTCAATGGCACAACGACCCTGGGTGATCCTTGGTCTTCTCAAGAATTTTGCCCGAGGTCTCTTTTCTGGGCCATAGTCTTCCAACTAAGGTAGCGAAATCCTTTTCTAGGCACTCAATCTACTTGGAGGTTGGGTCGACCCTTAGTTCTTGTTCCAGTAGTCTTGGCCAAAAAGATTTTCTGTGTTGAACGTTCTTTTCATTCTAATAACGTGGCCAGCCTATTTAATTCTTTGAATTTTAACATATTTGACAGCGTTTGGTTTCCTGAAGGCTCAGTAGAGTTCTCAGTTTGAGCGTCTGTGCCAAATACCATCAACTTGAGTTCCTCCAAAAATGGCTTTTAGAATCCGACACTCTTAAAGACATCAAGAGTATTTTCATCATTTTGAGTCATTGTCCAAGAGTTTCTGATGAGTGTGAGAGGAAACATTTATGAATTAGTAGTTTAGTTTTTCTTTCACTTAAATTTGATCTTAAATACCTCTGTGATGAATTATATAAACGAAGCAAATGTCCATAATTATATCGACTTGAACGTGTATTCGTGCGAACTAGTTTGACAGTCCACAATAAGTATATCCAGGACATAATTTAAGTATAGTAATGTTTAATTAGATACGAGCTTGCCGCTAAGCGGCTTACATTCTACGATACAAAAAAACCACACACTAACGATCTTTATAATTTTAATACAGATGTGTGCACACCAGCGCCCTAGCGTGGCCAATATTTCGGCACAACCTCCTCAAAACGTAAAATCATTTATTGGCAGCACCATTTGTCCTCTGTATATCAGATCTGATATTATTATTGTTAACCTTGTGATATGGCCCCCCTGGAGTGACCATATCTTTGAATGTCAGCGTGAGCTAGAGGTGTGGGATTCTCTAAATGAACAGACAGTTTAAATTCTTAATATGACTTTATTAAGAATATAACTTAAACCTCTAACAATTTAGATAAATTTATATAAGCGAGAATCTATAATGAACCAAACACACACAGTGATAGTTAAACCGAATCGCGTAATTTAGACCACTTTATCTAAATGATTATGTTATCCGCCTACTCTCACTTCTGATAATATTATAAGTTCTAATATCAAATAATCAGTCCTACCTTAATCCAAACTAAGATTCAATCACTGTACTGAAACGTCTGGGCGCGCGTGCAATTGTATGCACCTTGTAGCAATGGCTGGGTATCCCGGTAACTTTACGATAGGCTGTCAAATCACGCTCGTATCTCTTCCAAACATAACTTTCCCTAAATTGCCATTCTGCTTACTGAAACTTCTGTTCTTTTAAAAGCTATCTTATTTGCATTTCGTATTCGCATTTCGCTTCTTGGATTTTAGTTGGAAAAGAGTTGCCATTAATCTTGGCCGTCAAAGAACCCAGAGATTATGTTAAAGAAAAGATGCGTGAGCCAGTCACAACCTCAGAGCCCAGATATACAAAACTATCAACTTTTGCAATTCATAAGATCTTATTGCATGTGATGTGCATGTCACATGCATCTTTATGCATGTGAGTAGCAAAGTCTGTTATCCAAGTGCAATGCATGTATTTAGTTTTTTCTCGTGAATTTCACCTGCTTCCTTTTTCCAGGGTTAGAAATGCACATTTTAGATCATGGAGTGTTCTTGGAATATCTGTATCAAAGGCAAATGCAAGAGTTACACAGATTCAAAAAATGTCTCCCCTGGTTTGAATCACGAATGACCACTGTCGCGACCTAATGGTTGCTTGTAAATTCGGATGCACGTAATTAAAAGACATTTTAATAAAATAAACACCTTTATTTTTCGTATCAATTTAATATCAAAAGATTGTTTAAACATAGGGAGTGGTCAACTTAATTACTAACCTAAATATTAAAAATAACTTAAGTATTTAACTCTGATTATTAATTCCATAGTGCTGATGATCTTTCTCCGTAGAGATCTCGGCTCTCCTTACTGAAACTCAGATAGCTTCAGTTATTATATCTCTTTCAGTCTCAGCCTCACGACCATCGACTCCCTATCTGTCTTCGCTTGATTTAAATTAGTAATTTAGATTTTCCAGACATCGGTTCTTCAACGGAAAGCGATTTTATAATCACACAACATTTAAGAGGTTTCCCAAGAGGATTAGTAGGAATTGCGGATATGACCCGTTACACCTTCTCCAATGAAAAACCTTTAGTCCACTATATAATATCATCAAATAAAAGCTCTGTTTGCAAACATGCTACTTTGTCTGAACAAAAACCGTATATTTACAAGGAATATGAACCAATAACTTTAAAAAACCATCCTAGCTCCGGAGAGCTAATCTCAAACAGAAATATCAGATCTGCAATTTGTGACCAGCTCCTCGCTGGCGAATCCACGAACCAAAAGAACAAGCGAGTGAAGAGACGTACAAAGTTTTCCAAGAATGTTTGAGCCAGAGAGAGACAGAAAGTGGAAGAGAGAGAGACTGAGTGTGTATGTGTGTATGTACACACCCGCACTCATTCACACATGCCTGCACCCAGACACACATATCGAAAGGAATGAGCGGGCCTAATGTGCCGGTGGATTGATGACCACGGTCGTGACAAATGGATCAACCCATTAAGGACGTGTCCAAGTCTCCGGACACCTTCCACCCCTCCTCTCGATTCTTTTGTTTCCGCTGCCTCTCCTAGCCGAGGAAATGGAGACTCTTCTGTGTGTGTGGAAAAATAAATAAATAATAAATAAATACTAATACATATATATATAAAAGTAAGAGGGAGGGGTACCGCTTTGCTAGGAAAAGAAAAGCGAGGACACAGAAAACGAAATGACAGCAGAGAAGAGGAAAGAGCAAAAAAATAATAATAAAAAAAATAGAAAAAAAAATGTGAAGAGAAATGGTTTGAAAGGGAAGACAAGACGGAGGTCGTTTATCAAGCGAGGCAGCGACGCTTGGGTCCGAGGAATCAGATGCTTTAACGAAGGTTCTTTATATCAAAGTGGTTTGGATCGGAGTTATTAATGCATTTTTTCTTTTTTCTTCTTTTCTCTTCGTTATTTTTATTATTTTTGCTCTTTCCTCTATTGCCTCATAAGCGAATGGGACAGAAGGGGAAAAAATGTCGTCCATTAGTTTCAAAGACCGAGCTTCAAAACATGTCGAGAAATGTCAGGAGAATGATAGGCGATGGATTCCTTCCTTTCTTTTTTTTTTCTCTGGCAATCACACGGTTGTTGATATAAATCTGATGTCTTGTTCGTTTTGTTTGCATTCTGTATGTGGACTACGTTGCTCAGTTTTTTTTTCTTTTTTTTTGTATAAAAAATGACACATAATCGAGGTGAAATGGTTACGTAAGGTTAGGTTTGGAAAATAATTCCAGTCAAAATTATTTCACCTACTTGCATGGTAAACTGATAGTTGAATTTCAGACCTATACAACAAAATGTATTATTAAAGCTTCACTTTTTATTGCATGTCACATTCGAGTTTCTCATTTGGTTTCACAGAAAACCTTTTACGATTCTTCATTGGATTAACCTAAGACAGTTTCGCCAACATCGTCGCCAAAACCAGGAACGTCTTAAGGCAGGGCCCCACTAGACCTGGGCCCAGGGACTCGCACTCAGTGGGGAACTCGTTTCGTTCTCGACTTTGCCTTAATAAAATCATAATCCAGATAATTTTAATGGCCAAATATTATTCCCATACATATTCTCCGAAAAACAGGGAATTTCAAACTGCATGTTCAACTGGTAAAAGCGGTAAAATTGCATAATTATGTGATGACCGTTGTCCATATCGCCCTTGGCGTAATACCATAAACAATCATTCAACTCATTGAGTCGAAATGTGGCTATTGGACCAGTTGGTTTGTGCCTAGTTTTTGAGATTGTGAGTCATGCACATCTATTTGTATCAAATTACCGTTTGAATTAGTATTTATAACAGTTATTATTATTAACTATATACTATCTACTTTTAAAGATCTCAGGTAGGGCCTACTTTTGCATAAGGACACAGGGCCTCAAAAATATTGAGATTTCTCTGGGCCCAGGGCCTAAAAGATTTAAGACGTCCTTGTCCAAACCTCATAATGAGGAATCTTGTTTATTCCAAAGATTACAAATGAGCTGTCATACATTGAATCTAATTTTTAAATCTTCCCATGTTTTTGATTTAGTGCAGAGGTGGGCAAATAGCAGTCCGCGGGCCACAAGAGGCCCTCTAAAAGTTTATTTGTGGGCCACCAAGACAGTCATAAATCCAAATAAAAAATACTCTGTATATTTGGGTCAACATATGTTTGTGAGCTAAGTGTTTTTCGCATGAAGATGAACATATAGATGCAAGTTGGCTGACATTACCTTGCTGGCTGTGATGAGAATTTTAACGTGCAATCTCACTTCTGACTCCAAAAAAAAAAGTATTGTAGAAAAGTGTGATGGGGTACATGCGTCTGATTAAACTGATTCTAAGATTAAATGTTTCAAGCTATGGATATAAAATAAGCACAGTAAATACATTGAATAATACTACTGTGTTATTTAACTTATATGTATTGTTTTTTATGCTCCAATTTATACCTTTCAGAGATGCAAAGTTAACTAATGAATGCAATCATTTTAAAAAGGTGCGACCTTTCGATTTCCTCCGTTTCTACAGTGCCTCGAGCAAATAACAATTACACACCTCTGATTGGGCGAGAAAGTTCATAGACAAATAAAACTATTTAAGAGGTACGAATCCATCTGTAATTCAAGTCCTAAATCCGAAAGCTGCTTTATGGTGAAAAGTTTGGTGTGCGTGGTACTTTAAATGGAATGAGTTCTTTAAATTCTTACATAGTTATTGTGGCAGACCGAGAAAACTGTTTCCGGTCCATACTTTTTAAAAAGTATGGTCGCGAACTCATGTTTGGCATTGTTCCTTTCGAATTCTGGTGCCAGTAAAGAGCCTTGTAGAGATGCTGATGTATATTAAATCTGTTTCTCTCTGTTCTATGTTTTCCCTTGATGTGATGTGGGAGTTTGAGGAGGCAGTGATTCAAAATTGGGAGGTCTACCGCCAATAGCTCTTGTGTAACGTCCAGGCGTAACGTTGATGATCAACATTGCTTTAAATTTTGAAACGAAATTAGAAACTTTATCATTAGTAATCTGTAGGATTTTTACAAAAAATAAAAACGATGGTAAATTTGAATAAGTGTCGCATAAGTTCAGTATTTTTTCAATTCCTATTAGTTCACACTCTCCCTATATATATATATATATATATATATATATATATATATATATATATAAAACACACACACACACACACAGTCAGCTTGTTAGTGGTCCAGCTGTGAAGAATATGTGCATTCCACACACAGAATACATTATAGTATACACACATAGACCAATATTTACACGACTACACTTTAAAATTATTTATGACCAATCAAACGCTTATGACCAATCAAGCAACTTTTTTGCATGCAATCTGATTTGCATCTAATACCAAATAGTTAAACTCTAGTGTGAGATTATGAATCATTTGGATTGACATGGCATTAGTGGATGTTGTGAGCAAAATATAGGAGTGGTAATTGTTGTATTAAATATGAGAGAATAATCGTTCAAAATTTGTGAATTGAATTATTGATAGAATGCTTTTTGGTGAGTTTTTAATGATTTACACTATTCATTTGTGAACATACTTGGTTTTTAATTTGAACTTTCGGATTTTAGACATTTTTTCTACCTGTACAACTATTTTAAAGATGAGTGCGTCATCTTTGGTGTTCCAGGGTTCACTTATATTATGCAATTAATTGTTTTAGAATTTTAATATTTTAATATAATATCTTTCAGAATGCGATGGCGAATAGTTTAATTTTTCAAGTTTAATGGTTTAATTTTAACTCTTTAATTTTAAATTTTAACTTTTAAATTTTTGAGAATTGGATATTTTACGATTAATTTACCAAGTTGCAATAGGGGGAAGGTTGGCGCCATCAAACTAGTTTAACCCCACTTATCGGTCCTAAGTCCGAGGTTGCACTTGGATATTTTATAAATTTTTATTTTATAATTTTTTAATTTTGTTTGAAAACGATGGAATTTTGTCTTCTATATTCGCCATTGATATTTTGAAATGGGATTTTATGTTATAGGATTCATTTGGTTATGATTTTTTGATTGATTCTTGTGTTGTGATTGAATTATATATATTTAAATATATATATATATATCTTGTTCAAATTTTCAATCGCTAATAAAATACTTTTTATCATCGACTCAAGTTCAAGTACATTTTTTTAACCTTGTAGTGGATGACACTTGACGTTGATATAGTTTTTTTTTCAAATATTCATTAATTCTATTTAATTAATGAATAAAGAGTAACAAACACAAAAATAATAGTCCAACGCCATATATAAAAAGGAAAATTTCTCGTTGTATCTCTGTAGCGCAATGGATAGTGCACTGGACTTCTAATCGAAAGGTCGTGGGTTCGAATCCCACCTGGAATGATCTAATTTCTGAGAACGTGATTTCTTTTTTACTGTACTATTTTGTTAGAATAATTAAATTTAATTGATGAATAAATAGTAACAAACAAAAAATAGTCGAACACCATATATATAGAGAGGATAATGGGAAAATTACAAGGAAAATCGCTTTCTATTTTGTTACTTCTATATTGAGATTCTATCCTATGTATATACATATTTATATTAATTGTAATTATTAAATAAAATGTAACTAAAATAAAAATTTTTTGTTGACCTAAGTAGGAATTGACTTAAATTGTTTTTTATTTTTATTATTTATTGATTGTCAGTCCACTCATTAGATCCAAGTATGTGATACATGTTTATGCGTTTTTAAATCTTTATTTGTAATACACAAGAATTGCTTTTAATTATAATAAAATAAGGAAAATGAAAACATTTAGTTGTATAATAACTGATTTAGTTAATTCTGCTCTGAAACATGACACATTTATTTGTTGTTTTTTTTTATTCAAGTGTCCCAGATATAATAGAAAAATGTTGTCAATATTCGAGCCTGTATTTTTGCTCTTGGTGTGTTACTTAATTCCTTCCACTTTAAGGTCCATTTCTTATGTTCAGATCTATTAAATCAATTGAATTTAGGAAATAAATTCATAATGACAAAAGCTGTGAAGCTAAAACAGAAAAATATTAGCTCTGTTCCCCAAAAGAAATCGCATTGATTTTGAATAAAAAATAATAAAATAATTTGGTTGGCATAAAATTCTGCTTGATACCACAGAAATGTATTTTTCTCATCTATTTGCGACATCATCCGGAAATACATATCACATTATGTATGTACTTCAGAAATTGCTGCATCATTACACTGCATCAACATCTTTGTTATTGGAAGAAATGTAGGTCACATAATTTATTTTTCTCATTGAAAAGAAAGGAATACTATGTGACGGGCTCACGCGTCATGTCCTTTGGGTTCTTTGGGGCCAGAATGAATGGCAACTCTTTTCCAACAAAAACAAGAAGTGAAGCGTGAAGGAAAGATGCAAATTAGGAAGCTTTTAAATATCAGAAGTTAGAGTAAGCGGTGTGGCAATTTGGCGAATGTTATGATAATCAATGTGATTCAAGCGTGAAGAGGTTTAAGAAAGATTAAGTGACAGCTAACAGAAGTTATTCCTGATATAGAGCCATTAGGTCAAGGTGCATACCATTGCACTCCAGTAAAGACGCAACTTCCATTAAGATAGGATCGGTCGATCGAAATTAAGGTAGGATTGACTATTTAGTATTGGGATCTGTGATAGTATTGGATTAATTCCAATACTATCACAGTTTAGGCGAGTTAGTTATTGATAGTGGTCCGGGTTACGTTATTTCGGTAATATATATATATACATCTATTGTGTGTTTTGCCACCGTAGATTCTCACATGTATTATCATCTAATCTGTTAGATGTTTAAGTTTTAAGATCTTAATAAGGTCAAATTAAGATCATGGAAACTTCTAGTTCTTTCGTTATTCCTACACCTCTAGCTCACGCTGATAATCAAGGAGAAGCGCACCCGAGGGGGCGACTTCACAACTACTTTTTATTAAGATTCAGAACTTGTGTTGTTCTTAAACTCTGAATTTTAGAAAGAATTAGTACAAGGAATAAGAAAAATAATTGATCTAAAACATAAATTAACATTTACTTTAAAAATGCGTTAATATAAATATTTTCCTACCATGTAAATATATCTTTACGCTCTGTCACAGTGGGCATTACATTATATTCTACATACTGTTTCCCTTTTTGTTTAATTAAAATTGAGATAAAAATGCAAATGACTATTGAAAATAAATTATCTTACTTTTGAGACATGACGGAGACAGCGTTTGGAAAGATATCTTCCTCTGTAGAATTTTTCTCTTGTGATTATTTTTACTAACGTTTTGCTTCAAAGTGCTATTGACGATGAATATCACAGCTTAGAATTATATTTATTGATGAGGATGACGAGGGAAACTACTTCCAAAACTTCCACACCACGCCTATATCTGGATTTTGAGCCACATATAGGTGTCAAGTAACATCCCATAAGCATAAGTTTTTCTGTGCAACTAATTTTTACTTGCAGTAGGATTCAAATCCACGACTAGGTATGCTCAATGCCGGTCACAACTTCATAACCGTTAAAGTTTGGTGATTAATATAATTATGACGTTTGATTCGTATCTTTTATAAATTCAAAAATCCGTATATATATCTCACTTTTTCTTGCCCACATTTATGGGTGGTGCTGCTCTTTGAATCGTTCGAAGTTTCCAGTGGTGAGGGTGTAAAAGCATTTGATGTTCGTGCGGCTTATTTCAGTTAGTATATTTTTTTTATTGAAAACAATAAAAATTTCCGTGCACCACAAAGTATTATACGGGGCTTACAAAAGTAAGTATGAACACATATTACAAAGGAAAGGAAAAAAATTAAGTCATGAAAAATTACAAATATTTACAATATATTTGCAGAACTTTTCAAAACACTTCTGGTGGAAATAAGTTGGTGAAGATTCGGAGGCCAAATCATATTGTCTCTTGAAACCAGTCTTAGGAAGTTACGTTCTCTTTCAATCTTGGAACACAGAGGGAGCTCATGTTCTTATTTTCCTCGCCACCAATATCACAATCACAAGATGACGGAACTAAATTAAATTTGTTCAAGTAGCTTTTAAAGCTTGCCATGACCAGTTAGAAATTGGGTTATTTTGTAATTAGTATAAAAAGGATGGCAGGCCATTATCTCATTAATGGCTGGAAAAAATTTTTCTGTTAAGCTCCCTTTCTTTGAAATAGAGATATTATGTTAAAGTTAGTACATTAAAGATCATATAAAATCTAGGGAGTATAACTTAATACTAGTTCATTAGATGCTGCTTTTCATACGTTATATTCGCGAATAAATTCTACATTGGAACTATAATAATAATAAAAAAAAATTGAATGTTTAGCTTTAACAATAACATAACAATAATTTTTTAAGATTAATTTTTAAGATAAGATTATATTTTAATTTGATTAATCATTGACTGCTCGAAGCAAGATAGACCAAAGCTGTTCTTGAAATTTAATGAATGAGAAGCTAGCTCAATATATAAGTTGTCCTCGCTAA
The DNA here is from genome assembly GCA_019973955.1 of Trichonephila inaurata madagascariensis. Taxonomy (NCBI): domain Eukaryota; kingdom Metazoa; phylum Arthropoda; class Arachnida; order Araneae; family Nephilidae; genus Trichonephila; species Trichonephila inaurata. The sequence continues at coordinate 15,787 of BMAV01023863.1, forward strand.
GAAACTGGAATATAAAGCTGTGAAGATAGGCACACCAGCTTGTGTTTTTAAATTTAATCTTTAATAGAGCAAGCAAAGAAATCTACTAAGCACCGTATAAAGAATAACAGTTTATAATGCGTGATTAAATTATTAGATACTCTAAATGCTCATGTGATGTACCATAAAATTTGGATCGATGCTTCACATTTCTTACTTGTTCAAGTCCTGATTCCAAGATTTGTCGGGACTTTGAATCCTCTTGTAGGTTTGACTACGATATTGAAAGTGGGGTACCAGCTCATGTGTCGACTTCGTCATTTGATTGTGGTTTAGTGTGTTAGATTGGGGGAGGGGCTCGAGTGTCGAAAGTCCACCATTCTTGTATCATGCTCCTTTTGATTTTGTTGATTTTCGGGAACGAAAACATTAAAAAATTATTTATTGAATAAATAAGCTTTAATTAATATAAGTAATCCTTAATAAAACAAATACTTAATTAAATTTTACGTGCTATATACTTAGAATTATAATCAATAGAAGAAAAAGTCAAGGAGTTTTTGGGGTCCAAACCCCGAGGACTCCCCCCTTGTGTGCTCCACTGCGGTCACCACATGTAGCTAGTTGACATATCGTTCCGAAATTCCCAGTTTTTCTTAGAATACAACCCCAAATAACATTTGACCACTGAAATTATTCGAATTATGATCTTATTAAGGCTGAGTTGATAACGATAAGAGGTCCCCCATTGCGGTCAAGGCCCAGTTGGTCCATGTCTTAAGACATCCCTGTTCCCAGTAAAACTTTTTTTAAAAAATGGAATATTGTTACAGAGAATATAGTTTTAATTTTGAATCATTACTAAGCAGGAAGAGTCAACTCTGCTCGTGTTCTTCATTCTCTTAACATCTTCAACACGTTATACAGGAACCTTAAGCTCGAGAATATTTAAAGCGCGGGATTTCTTATTCCATACGCAGTTTGCTTCAATGATGAGACTAGTGGGGAAAATATCGATGGTGGTATAGGGGAAAAAATAGACCAGGGCTCTTGAAAGGAGTTTTAAGAACCATTCTTCTATTTGATGTAGGTGAAGAGGACTGAACGGGTAGATGCTGTCAGGGGGAGGAAAAAGAACATTTATTCTCTCTTTTCCATCCTCCTCTTCTCCTGCCAGAGGGGGTGAGCAGTCTTTTTCCTTCATTTTTTATTTCTTTTGTAATTTTTTTTCTTTAATGTTGGGAAAAAAAATGTATATGCGAGAAAGTATGGATTTAATTTACACGTTATTTATTTTATGTTGAAAGGACACACATATTTTTATATTTGAAAGGATAATTTTTACATGTGTGTGTGTGCAAAAGTGTTCTGTATCAAAATTTAATATTAATTCACGTTGATGGATAAAAATTACCCACACACATTTAAGAATGCTGTTTCAAAATGTAAAAGATTGAACTAAACGTGTGAATCATATTTTCAAGCAGAAAAATGAAAATTTATTTCATGAAAATTCACTACATAGTAAATCATGTGTCCATAAAATTTCAAAACATTTCATTAAAAAAAATTTTTATTTAAAAATGTAAAATAAAATCTCTTTTAGCATGTGATAGAGTAATGAGAAACCACGTATGAAAAACACTTTTTATACCAGAAAAAAAGAACGGATCATATCAGATGTAAGTATATAGTGTAAAAAAATATACTGCATAATATAAAGGTTGGCAAAGTGTTGTATAATCTTAATGATTTCGTAACCGAAATAATCTATCTTGTATCTTAAATATTACTCTAAAACAGCTTTTAAATGAAGCAATTAAAGAGAACTAGACGTTATAATAAGTAATTTACAAGAATAGGAACTATTTACATGTTGACTACTTTTTATTTATGTTATTTTTCTTTAAAAATAATTTTTGAAATTACCTTTTTAATGAAAAATAATTTTATAATTATTTCGAATTTTTTTTTTAGATTTTATTTAAATGTTTGTAGAAATATCCATGTACAAACACAGGACATGATATTTGTAAATGCAGTTTCTAATCAATACGAAAATCTCATTTTTAAAAATATCCGTTTTCTATTCTTATTACATATTATACTTTTGAATAATTTTTAAGCCCTTATATCCGATATGGTTTATCAGATGAAATATCGAATAAGTGAGTAATAGGTTCATTGCAGCGTATAAGCTCTATTTTCATTTTTACCCGCTTTATTTTTTATAGAATTTCCTTGATAATAATCAAAATTTAAAAATTTGCCAGCAAATATTACATTTTCATTTAGTTATCTATGGACATCAAGCAAATAATTATAAGAAAGAAAGAAAAATGTTTTCTTGATATGTTATTCTGGATTTTGTAAAATGAATATGAACAAATACGCTTTCAAAAAGAATAAAGTCATGTCATTCTTTATTTCTCAAATTATTAGGCTGGAAAAAGTTAATGTTCTTCCTGTTTCTTTTGTTCTAGAAAAGAGAAAATTTAACTAATACTCTTCCCCATTGAAACTTTTGTTGTTGTTGTTGGTGTTGGTGGTGGGGGGGGTAGAATTTTAGAGAGTGGGGAGATAGCTCAGGTGTTCTCGTTACTTGACCGAGATTCAAAATGATGAGGTCCGTCGATAATACCCCTCGTATAGACTCCAAGGATGAAATTAATAAGCAATCGATCATGGAGCTTTTCTTGTGGGAATTTACGATTCTTCTCAAATTCTTTAAGTAAAAAAATAAAGGAGAATTCAGTGAAAACATTTCCCTTTAAATGAAATACAAACAACCACCTTTAATTTTTCAGTTCAGTTAATAAAATTAGTGTAGTTGTGTGAATAATTAAGGTTTATTTTTAGTTTTAATTGAATTTTTTAATAAAACAATATAATAAGTTATTAAAAAAATACCTGTTCAAGAAAATACACAGTAAAAAGAAATACAATTTTCTTAATCATTATGTTGGCATCAATTTACAAAGGATACCAAGAAAAAGTCGCACACAAACGGGTAACCCTCCCTCCCTGCCCGATTTTTATTTCTTATTAAACCTCTTTTTGTGTTTTTTTTTGGGTTTAATTTTTTTAAATTAATCCCTAATTTATTCAGTATCAATTTTTTTTTTGTTTTTGGGTTCCCCAAAAACAAAAAATAAAAAATATTTGTGTGGGGTTTTTTTGGTTTCACCCTTTTTTTTTCCCCCCCGAAAAACTTTTTGACTTGCCACCAAAAAAACAATTTTCAAAAGGGCCAGGTCAAAAACCCCTTCTTGTTTTTTTTCTTTTGATTTTTCTTTTTTAAAACAAACCTAATAAAATTTGAATAAATTTTGCTTAAATTAATAAAATTAAAAAAAAAATTTTTAAAATTTAAACTATTAACATTTGAATTTGATCAAAAAAAAAATCAACGGGGGGGTCGAACCCCCGGGCCCCCCTTTGTCGCCACTATCCATAGAATGATAAAACCATACTAAAATGCTTTTTCGCCTGAGCCAAATTTTAGAAGTGTTTTTGTATAAATAGAAAAATGTAATTATAACTTGAAGACTACTTTCGTATTAGTGAAATGTAATTTGAAATCTGGGAGTTGGAGGAAGAATTTTTCTATTTGTTTATCTTGTGATCATTTCATGTGGCTTTTAAAATATCAATAATTCATTCTTTTATGTATGCGAGAGTCATATTTCACAATATGTGCTTTTATAAATTAACAGTCACCAAGGGCACTTTTAGTTTGTTAATGCTTTGAATTCTACTATTTGTTACTTGAAGGCCATTCGTGTACTGCTATTTGTGATTACATCACTTACAAATATGGATTCAAGTAACAAATATTGATAATTGAAGTTTTTAAAACTCCTTGAATTTGAGGATTACTAGTTGTAATTTTTGAAAGTAGTTCAGACTTAGATCAATACTACAAGGTTTTATTCATTTGTATTGAAAGAATTTGTAAATATTTTTTAAATTCTTTTATCGTCAAAACATCAACCTTTATTTGATTTTAAAAAAGATTTGTGAGTAAAGGGTTTTGGTTAAATTTTTTAACCATTATATACACATATTAAATAGCTAAATTATTAATTTATGTAATCTTTATCGCGCAACTTCTCAAAAACTACAAATAATCAAAACCGTACTTTTAAAGATTCTAGTTTATCTTTGCCCTTTAGTAATACATGCTCGTAATTTTTCATTGGTATTAAAATTACGTTAAGGGATGAATTTTGTATATTGATTTTCTTGACTACTAAGAATTTCAATTAAGTTTTCTCTAAGAAAAAAATTACTTTAATATTTATATTTTTTACTCGCGAAAGACAATATAATTAAATATTTTTAATTTGAGGTTTTTGTTCATATACTTAGTAAAATATGATTTGCTGAAAATTTTTATAACGTAATTTGTAAGCCCTTGATGAAATTGGTTTTAATATTTATATTTAACACAAAGAATGTTTTTTTAAAAGTTATTTTGATTCTAATTTTGATTTTCGATAAATTTGTAATGAATTAATAAAATGGTAAAAACTTTTCCTATCAAGCAGGTTTTAGTTTTTTAAACTGTTTAAGTATGTGAAAACAGAAATATATTTTTTTCTTTACGTATTTTTTAAACTTATTTTTATATGTAAATAAAAAGATATTTCTGCATATATAATTATAAAACTATGTTTTATGATTATATATGTACAGTCTAGATCATTTTTCAATAATCCTTAACCCGTTCAGGACCAGGATCACATATGTGATCACGCGTTTCTCCCTCCACGGCATCAAATATGTGAAAGTTTCCTGTTGAGGTCACGATCCACCGGTGTGATCAGATTAGGAACGTTTTTTAATTATTTGGGCCAGATATAGTGGTTAAAAATCATTTTTGTTTCGAATAATGTTTTATAAAACTTTGAACTTTAATATTTAATTTCGGCTCCGTGTTTTTTTTGATCCGTGATATTTATGAATATAAACAACTGCACATGTTTATTTTTCGAGAGAATCGGATATTTAGAGGTTCGTGACCTATTACTCTACGGATTTCTGTTTATATTTTGAACAAGTTGGTTTAGTCTTCTAATGTTTTCTATATTCGTATTTAAATGTATGATATTCTTGTCAATTTTTTTGAAAGTGTATGTAACTTTTTTTAAATTTAAAAAGAAAACCTTTTTTAAAATTCGATGTTTTTTTAAAAAATAGCGAAAATTTTACCCATGTTCAAATATTATCATTGATAGTAAATTCTAAATTTTATCTTGATTGCATTTAAAAATTTTTTATGAATTTTTAAAGGAAATTATATATATATATATATATATATATATATATATATATATATATATATATATATATATATATATATATATATATATAAGTTCAACTGAGGAAATTCGACCGGTACCGTCCGTGCGTATCCTCTCCGAACGTACGGGCCTGGGGAAGCGCTTCTTTTTCCTTCCGCTGGTCCTGAAAGGGTTAACAGTTTTGAGCAATTATACAATTATACTTTATTTTTTATTCAATCGAAATGAATGAATACAGTTCGTTTTCTGCTATGGTACTGCAATGGTTGCAGAATTTTTATTTAAAAAAAAGTTTATTTTATCTATAGCACAAATCTCCTATTTAAAATCTCAAAATTCAAAACATTTTCATTTCAACATACATATACCCAAAAACACGCATATTGCAAATTTGATCGACGACTGTCCACATACATCACAGTGTGTACACAGCATACAGCAGTCGCAAATGCAGATAATTCTCTGAAATGACATACAGGTGGACGGACTGCTTTCCTGCAACTCCATCCCTCTGACATGTTTAATGGTTCGGGAAAAGCTTCTCCTTAAACAACCTTGAACGAAAAAGATCGCGATAACATCTATCGAATCCATCCGAATCAAAGGTTTGTTTTTCCTCGCGAAATTGACCCGTTTCGATTCCAAATACCCATCTAAGCTATGTCATATCGTATCAAAGTAAACACATCAGTCATCGCCGGCTGGGAGGCGGAGCGTCGGCTCTGGCTCCTCCCAACACTCGCACCGCCCGGCAACGGGAATCCAGCTTCACCGCAGAGGTCATCACCATGGTAACGCTGGTTGCAACGATGCTGCTTGCTTTGCAATACCATCCAGCTAGCCTCGAGGCGAACACGGATTGGATCGCAACTGCTTCAGCAGATTCGGTAGATTTTGGATTTCGCCGAATGGCATCGGCGAGATATTTTTATTATCGTGCTTTTTGTCGGGATTCCCTGCTGATACGACACGCTTTTATTACGGCGTGTTTTACATTCGCTTTTCGGCGGGCCTAAGCGGGATTTTTTCGCGGGCTTCTTTTGTCGAGGTTCTTTATTTTCTTTTTTCTTTCTTTTCCGAGAGTACTTGAAAACATATAATTCTTGCTGACTGAAGGAATTTTTCCCGCTTCCTCAAAAGATAAAGCTCTTGTTCTCCGCCATTTTCACGCTGTTACCTAATTTCTAGAATTTCATTTCGTATGTGTTAAGTGGGACACTTCTGTAATTGGATTCTGAGATATTGGAACCATTAGAACAACTAATAACTCTTTGTGATAGTCACATATCATGTTGTTCAAGGGGATGATGACCCATTTATTTAGGAAATTTATCGCCAACTGTTGGTTTTCTGTTAGCTATTTCTCTTTTACATCATTTATTTACTTAAATGTAGCCTTTTGAAGTAGAATTGTAAATATGTGAGCTTACCTATTGGCGTAATGGAGAATATTAACCTGCAAAATCAGCTTTTGGTCCCCTAGCCGTACTTGACATCAATCAAGTTTTGGGCTCCCTACATCACACGCCTTTGTGTAAGCCAATACATTAAAAAATCAAAACTCACTTGGTAAAATTTAATGTAAAATTGTTATATAAAAGGCCAAAACTTCTTAATTTTATGCAGTGGCACGCACACAAAGGGGGAGGTGATTTTTTTGTTCTTTATTTTTTTCGATTCATTTTAATCCTAAACATATATAGTAAGTAAAACTTAATTAAGTATTTGTTAAATAATTATTGTATATTGATTAATGCTAATTGTTTATTCAACAATTTATTTTTTATTGTTTTTTGTTCCCAGTAATCGGACAAAATCAAAAAATATGTGTTGGGGGGGCACAATGGAGACATGATAGGAGAATGAGGTAGAACTTTCGAGATCCCTCCTAAGTGAAAAATTCACCTATATTATTGTGCCACTGATTTAATCCAATTAAATTGTAACATTTGTAATCAATGTATAACCAATGAAATTATAACCTACATTTGTAACTGATTTATTTTCAATAAAGTCTTGGATAATAGTTCTACTAAAATACGAATTTCAAAGCTAAAAGTCTTCTTGAGTTAACTCAATGCCCTCGCAGTCAAATGACAGTTTTGTGGAAGGTGTTGGTTTCCCAAAGAATAGCAGAAATTCCCATCTTCGTCTAGCGGTGTGGTGTGGAACTTCGGCTAATGAAGTACTATCTCACAATATCAGTTGATCATTGTTCAAATTTAAGTGTATGTCTAGAAAAAAGTAAATCAAATTATTAATTTCCCTTCCTCAAACAATGCACTCTTGAATAAATGTATACTTGAAAAACAAAAGTTGAAGTTAACCCTCTGTCAGGCCAGTTTTAGCATGCATAATTAAACACACAATAGTACAGCTAAGTTGTCAATTTTAAAAGAAAAAAAACTAACACTACATTCCTACTTTTTACCACAAATGCTATATTAAGAGTATTAAGGAGGAAAAATCTCTCTGCTGTTTGAAAAATGTAAAGAAACGAAATTTCTTCTGTTCATGAAAAAAATTGTAACTGTTTCAAAAATATGCAACTAAAGACTTTTGATTTCTATATCGTATGAAAAGAGTTTTGGGTGCTACTGTTATTTAATTTTACTTGATGAATCCTTTCATTATAAGGGTTTTTGTTTGAAATTTAAATTTGTTCTTTGAGTTCACTTTATATGGCAAATTCTTTATACTGATTACTTTCCAATGCGATTCAATATGACTTTTAGTACTTAACCTGGTCTGTAAATGACTATTGCAAAGAGCAAAAAGAGATTTTTTTTTATCTATCACCGTATTTCAGACGGATATTCCTATATTTTTTGCGTGTTTAGCATTATTATTTTTAATTACTTTTATATAAATATAAATAATTTGTAAATTTTTATAAAAATATTACTCACAATTTTAGTGATAAAAATATATTGTGGTGCTTGATTTAACCCCACACATCTTATTTGAGCCCTCAATTTCACGAGCTATAAGGACATTTAAAACAGACCTTAAGGTAATAAAATTCAAAAAAATGTGTACGTACCTGTCTGTTTGATGGATATTTCTCAATGCGGCAAAAAAACTGATGTTCCTGTCAGATGGCTCGAAGTCATCCCGATGACCAGGTGTGGAAATTTGGAGAAAGGTGCAAGCTCAGGCATCGCCCTCGTCACTTGACCATTTTTCAGAATTACGAGGTTCATCACCATTAGCCATCGTGTTACTTAATAGTATAATATAAATTAAAACCACTCCAGATATGTACTACGTTTTCCGTGTGAGAAGGTGGCAGTTAAACTCTAAGTGAAACGTTAAAGAATACTTTACTCCACATTTGTTCAAGTGAATATCCTCATAGGACAACTCACTAAATTACTTCTCATAACTTTTCCCCCAAAAGACATCAGTTTTATCACATATGCGTTAAACATAATTCCATAATTGTTATACATAACACAGCCAATGGGATTACTCTCCCGTTAATTAAAGTGCTATAGAATAAAAGTTTCTTCTATGTATATGACGACTACTGTTTAGATCAAGGGGTGTCCAACACGTATTTAATACACTCCAGTACGTAATTACGGCCCACCGACTCTTTTAAAAAATTTTAAATATCAGGTTTTTAAAGTTTTTCATTTTGAAGAAATTTATTTAAGGTCTACAATGTATTTACCCACAACTGTTCTTGTTTTTAAAATAAATCCTTTTGATAATAGAAACGTCTTTTAGATTAAAAATAGATTTATATTTCATCAAACAGTTACGTTTGCTTTTACTATAATGGCAAATTTACTTTTAAAAATTCCGAATTACAACATATGCATATTATTTACTATGGATGGTACAGGATTCTCTGTGGTATTGCGACTTTCATTTCCCTCCTTTTTCGTTTGGAGTGCCCAAAAAGCAAGAAGTGATCAGAGATGTTCTCTTAAAGGTTAAAAAATAATTCAGGACTGTTAAGATAAAAGGCAATGTATATTTAATCGTTTGTGAGAATGACAGCACAATCAAATTTCGACAATGGTAACGAAAGATTGAATTCAAAAGAAGGAACTTCGTAATTTTCAAGAACATGGCAACTGTAATAATAAATATTATTTGATCATTTTATTATTATATTATATAAACATTATTATATTACCTATGTCTGTATACATGAAAATAATGAAAAAAATAATAATAATTCATTTTGTTTTAAACTTTCACTCCAATAAATGTTTTGTTTCCAAATTTGATATACGAGTAAATATACATTTTTAATGGGCTGCAAGTGAGATTATGTTTTTCCGAAGTGGCTCGCAAGGTCATTTGGGTTGGACACCCCTGGTTTAGATAAAGCAATTTATAATCTACAAGGTAACAATATGATTGCATTCAAATTCATCAAAGCATAATTATTTTTAATGCTCACAAGGAATAATAAATTCTTTTTTTCTGTGAATGTATCAGACTCGCATTTTTCGAAAACATTTTGGCTTTAATTTGTTTACATTATTTAGATAGCTTCAGTGCTGTAATCACTAGATATTTGTAAAATAGTTACTTCTAGAATCTGAAATCAAGTGATTTCTTTTTGTACATTAATTCAAGAGATAGGGAATAAACAATAATTTTGATAAAAAAAAAAGTTCCTGTAATTTCAACGAGTAGGAGTAATTTTTAAACTGTAATTAAAAAAAGTAAATATTCGAGAATTTTTAAGGAGCATTCTTTATCCAACGAATAATTTCTAAAATCTGTGATTGTGATCAGAAATTGAAAAACAATAAAGACAAATTAATTCGAAAAAGATTAAAGCCACCATTTTGAAAGATAAAGAACAATAACCCTATCAATCTTAGTTTAACATCAGACCTTTAGCAACTTCCATCATATTGAGCTTTGGGCAAAAGAGAGAACGGTAAATAAGCACGCGTCTATCTCTAATGAGAATTTTTGAAAAAATAAAGATACTCGTAGGAAGGATTGATCAGTGATGCGGACTATAATGATATTAATCCATAATCATTTACACAGTGAGACTCAAGAGCCATTAAATCAAAGTCTGAAAAACTTTAAGTATTAAATTTATTAACATTAAAACAAACAGTTAAATTCCCAAACCTAAACATATTAATCCACCATTCAATAATGCTAACATCTTAAGAAACAGCGATAATAATAATCCCTCAATCTCTTGAATAATCAGATCACATAAATTTATATATTAAGGTATCCGACTGTGTTCGGAACCGTGATTTTAAAAAAGCGCATAAATGGATAATTTTCATGATATTTAGTGTCCCTTAGATTAGAATACATATATAAAATTGTTTTAAGGACATTCTGATAAATTTTTTTTTATTTAAATACAATATTTCGGCAAAAAATTAACTTAGAACAACCTTTTTTCAAAATGTTCTCCTTTTATGAAAAAGGCTTCTATCATAATAATCTTTTGCCTGTATATAGCTTAGACCTCTGTACAGAGGCTCAACTATGATTTTTGAATAATTCACATTTTCAGAGTTACAACCAATTGAAGTAATTATCGGCGTTTTTTGCTTAAAATTTCCCCCCTGTGTTGTCTTAAAACATGGATAAACCCACTTCTAAGATATATATATTTCAAAAATTCTAGTTGAGTCTCTGTACAGAGGCCTGAGCTGTAGACAGGTGAAATATTATTATAATAGAAGCATTTTTCTCAAAAGAAGAATATTTTGAAAATGGGTCATTCTATGTTCATCTTTTGTTAAAATATTGCACTTAAATAATTTTTTATTGTAATGTTATTCTTAAAACAATTTTATATACATTTTCTAATCTAAGTGACACTAAATATCATAAATATTATCCATTTATACGCTTTTGCAAAATCGCGTTTCCGAACGTAGTCGGATACCTTAACCCTAAAGAACATACTTGGGAGGCTTTTTTAAGAGGGCGTTTGCAACTCGTATTTCCGTTTAGAACTATCCATAAGCTGTAGTGTGAGCATTAACGTCGCACTTAAAGCAACACGAGGGCTATTGGCAACGGACCTCGTAATTTTGAACCTCTGTCAATTGACGAGCACAGCATCTGGGCGGGTCCAAACTACCGCTCAATGCCAATTCCATGAGCTCTAAACAGCTTTTCTGGAGAAGTGGGGTCGGTTACTACAGGGACTAGTAAACTCTTTCTAGCATCAATTCACGCTGTGTATCTGTAAGAGGAAACCATACTCTCTATCCCCCTCTTCCTTTTTTGTTCGGACTTGTAACCTCTCCGTTTCTTTCCTGTGTTAATGAGCCGTACTGAGGATCATATGTGTGTACCATGTACTATAATAATTCCATGGATGTTTTTTCCTTATACTTTGGCACTGAAGATCCACCGTGTAGAGGAGCAGGGGCATGTTAAATCCGTTGAGCTCAAAAGTCTTCCCGTTGGCGTGGTGTGATAGTTTGGAGAAGTATGTGTCAGCTCAAGTATCGCGTCCTTGTCATTAATCGTGGCTCAAAATTACGAGGTCCTAGTAAGATTCCTAGAGTGGTTTCATTGTGTGACGTTAATATAACTTTTTCACTCACTCACTAGATCTTATTTTTATGCTTTTCTAAAAGTTATGTAAGAATTTTCTTAACAGATCCAAATGTATCAGGAAAACTCATTTTATAAACTTATCCTAATGCTATATCAACAGGTTTGATTTGTATAAGATTTTGTTCCTCATTTTTCTTAAAACTTTTTCCAAGCATGAATAATATGTTAGTTTTAGTGTTCGTATAAGAAACATTTAGAATTATTGCTAAAAATATCTTATTATTTTTTATTTACTATAAATACAAATACTTATTAAATCATTTTATTAAGAATAGGAAAAATAGTCTTCCTAATGTTTGTTGAATCTCCCAAACAAATTTAAAATGTTTCACTAAGCTTATCTCAAAGCATAAATTCTCATAAATAATACAACCCATTAGGCTTTTTATGCATTCTTGCATGCCTTGAGGGTATTTTTAAGAATACTTTTTTTTTAACTCGCTGCCTAGGGCAGAAAAAGGTTACAACCCAAAACTAAGAATCGAAAAAGAAAAAAAAGTATTCTTTTTAACACCTTGCATTTCCTGAATAGCCCAACAGCATTTGTTTACGATATCATCCAAAAATATCTCACCCAGGGCCCTCGAAGGCGTGTGCTTAAAAAAAAGAACAACTGCTTCAGAACACTTCTAGGCAATATCGGTTGCGTGCATCAAAAAACGCAGACGATTTTAACTGCTCTTCCCCACACCCTTTCCATTAAGGTTCATTGGAACATCTTGTTCCAGGCTATATAAAATCGAACGGGAGGGGGGGGGGAGAATAAGAGCCACCCCGGGTGGGATCGCTTGCCCCGAGCATATGCTTCGGGAATTAGCAAAATGAAGAGTCGTTTGGTGCAGCGCTCCCCCCTGCTGAAAAACGACACCTATCCGCTGTGAAAACGGTGGTTTCACTCATTGACTTCTCCCCCTATCCATCATAACACCCCTGTTCGAAAAGCTCCAGGGCATCCCTCACCTATACCCCTCCTTTCAACCTCTCTTCACCATCATCTCATCTAAGGATGATCGTTTGCGATTATGAAGATTTAGAATGATGGGTGTTGAGAGTATAAAACTAAATCGCGCGGAAGGATCGTCCCATTTTAACACATTAAGCGTTCAGGTGAATTTCATTTAGGTTTATTTTAAATAAGTTGTTTTATATAATGTTTGAGTGAGAATTTGTGTTTGGATCAGCAAATGATTCTGAGCAAGGTGTAGATCAGTAAAAGGTTGTTTGGAAATGAAAATTATTTAATTACTAGGAGGCAGTGGCGCACACAAGGGGTATCCTAGGGGTCCGGACACCTCCATAGCCCTAGATTTTTTTTGATTGGTTAACAATCCTATTAACAATCTTATGTATATATTACGTAAAATTTAATTATATATTTGTTATCAACAACTCATTTTATTAATTAATGCTAATTATTTATTCAGTAATAATTTTGTATTGTTTTTGTTCTTGAAAATTGACAAAATCTAAAGAATATGGTGGACGGCGTATTGAAGCATGATACCAAAATGGTGGACTTTCGACCATGACCCCTCCTTTAAAATTTTTTGTGTGTGCTACTGCTGGGGGCACCCATGTCATTTAACTTTCGATCAATCACCATTGTACAAATTATATAACTGTTTATACTCATTGCTCAAATTGTAAAACTGTAGTTTACAATGATTCATGTAGTTCTATTTTTTCCCAATACATTGTAAGCAGGAAAAAAAAATAATAAATTTCAAGTCTTCATCTCCGCATTTTAATTTGTACTTCAATTCGATGCCTTTTCAGAAATAATTCCTAATAATCTTTTCCTATAGACTGCACTGAATTTTTATTCCATCTTTGCTTCTGCAGCTTAATAGAGCCACATACAATTGTCCATGGGCAAATATTGCTTCCTCCGATATTACACATAAATCGACCTTTTCAAAACTCTGCCTCCGGGATTTATTAATAGTCATGACTTACAGGGAATTGAGTGTTTCAATACGAATGATATACCCAAATCCCCTTGAGTGTCCAGTGTTATCCTTAGTATGCATACATTTTCGCCTTTCTTATTTCCTGATAAAATTTCACGCTACAGTATATTTTTTTTGAATATTTTTCACTACCCTTGTGTTATTACATAGTCCATCATTATTACATAATATCATATGATTTAGCCCAATTTCAAATTCAGTTTAACTGGTGGCATTCCCGATGGAGTTGGTGATGATAGATATTCAGGGGCGGATACTGTAGCAAAACAATTTTCAGATACGAATTTATAATGTTGTGTTAATCTTTGAGCTTGGAGTACATAGTTGATTGAACAGAAAAATTGCCCCTCATTGACAGTTTATAACCATAATACTGGCCAGGATTTACTGACTTTTTTTTATTATTATTCTCGTGTGTGATATAAATAAATTTATTACATCATCACGGAAAACTTTGTCTATATTATCACTTTATTTATACAAAACTTTTTTAAAACACGAATCAGAAATTATTATCGGTGAGTCAGAAATCGCTAAATTTTGATTTTAAACCGTGAAAAATTAAGATATTTTTATGAATGATATTGGAGAATATATATCGAAATGGGTAAGTGAAAAAGTTTTATTAACTTCGCACTATAAAGCAACGCGAGGGCTATTGGCGACGGACCTTGGTCAAGTGACGAGGACTGGCACCCCGCCTCTGGCTACCACACAAACGGGAGGACATTGAGCCTCGACAGATTTAACAAGCATCGGCTTCCTCTACATGACGGGTCTTTAGTGGCACCATGACTCGAACCCGTGACACTCCGGTTACCAGTTCGTGACCATGACCTCTAGATTACCACGGCCACATATAGAAGAGAAAAATCAAATGATAATGTCAGGTGATAATTATTTTGTTCATCTTTAATAGCTGGTGCCACTAGACTGCCATGCAAAAGTGTTGATACACATTAGATCTATCAAAGGTATAAATTCCTGATGTTGGAACGGGAATGAAGTTTGGAGTGCGAGCTCACACGTCAACCTGGACACTTGAACGCGGTACGAAATGGCATGATCCGTAATCAACAGCCTTCGTCTAACTTCAAAATGTGACGCTAATAAGCAATGAATCAATCTAATACACAGTATACACAAATGCTTTAAAAAAAGTATCACTTAGTTTCTAAGAGAATGTAAGAGATATAGTAACATTTTTTAAGAAATGAATCTGATAACGAATGAGAATAGTGATCAATAAAAAGCTGATCATTTCTATTATAAACTAAACTAAGTGGCGTAACAGCCCATGGCGGACCAAGGCCTACCGTGCCCATCTCAATTTTTGTGGCCCTGGACGCTGAGGTGCATGAGCAAATGTTCCAGTCAGGTGGTCAGTTTGAAGCGAAAACCACCCAGTTTTTAGTTCACTAGCAAACTTGGTACTCATTTATCGACCCACCGAAAGGATGAAAGTTAAGTCGACCTTTCCCAGCCCGAGGTTTGAACCTGTGGCGTGGAAACACTCACGTTTTCTTATAACTAAACAAATACAAAAAACGCAATTGAATAGATTTCAGTATCTATAAAACATATCGTGCACTGTCAAATATATAAACTTAACCATATCGACGCCAAGTTTATACCTGCTGTTGTATAATTTATACATACTTATACACGAGAATATTATAATTTTTCTTTTAACATTCTTAACTATAAAGGTGTCTGTATTGAATTTTAAATCAACCTGCCTTTACAAGATATGCAAGATTTTATATAAAAGGAACTATACTCTCACACACAACTTCTCAAAAGCGTATTATTTACTTTAAAAACTGTTCTAAATACATATATGACTTTAACGCGTCATTTTTTAAATCATGACATCCTGAACTATATATTATTTTTTAAAGCCCATATACTCTTAAGAAAACTAGGCCTAATAACTTTAAGGTATCCACTACGTTCGGAACCGTGATTTTAAAAAAGCGCATAAATGGATAATTTTCATGATATTTAGTGTCACTTTGATTAGAATACATGAATAAAATTGTTTAAAGGACATTTTGATAAAAAATATTATTTAAATACAATATTTTGGCAAAAAATTAACTTAGAATAATCTTTTTTCAAAATGTTCTCCTTTTGTGAAAAATGCTTCTATTATTTTAAAGTTTTGCCTGTATATAGCTCAGACCTCTGTACAGAGGCTCAACTAGAATTTTTGAAAAATTCACATTATTTTCAGTTACCACCCATTGAAATAATTATCGGCTTTTTTAAGATTGCTCCCCTCTGTTGTCGTAAAGTATGGATAAACCCATTTCTAAGTTATATATTTCAAAAGTTCTAGTTGAGCCTCTGTAGAGAGGTCTGAACTATATACAGGCAAAACATTAAAATAATAGAAGCATTTTTCACAAAAGGAGAACATTTTGAAAAAAGATTATTCTAAGTTATTTTTTTGCCAAAATATTGTATTTAAATAAAAAAATTTTGTCAAAATGTCCTTAAAACAATTTTTATAATTATTCAGGGTTTTCAAAGTAATTTTTTTTTTAAAGAAAAAGATTTGTAAAATAAAAAATTTTTTTAAAATTATAATTGGGTTTAGTAACATTTTTTCTTTTTTATACAATTTAATTAAAAAATTTTTTTTACGGAAAAAATGGGTGGGACCTTTTTGGGGAAGGTTTTCTTTAAAAATTTGGGGGCCCGGAAAAAAAAATTGGGGGCCCTTTAAATGGGGGGAGAGTTTGTTTTTTTCCCCCCTTTTTTTTTAGGCCAAACTTGTGGGGGCCCCCGGTTTTTTAAAAAAAAAAAACCCCTTTGTTTTAGTTTATTCTTTAATTATCATTCATTTTACTAACATAGACCCAATTAATCTTTTGTATTAAAAAAAAAAAAAAAAAATTTTTAAAAAAATTCCCCAAAAAAATTTTTTTTTTTTTAAATTGGTTTTTAAAATGGTTTAATTTTTTTCTCCAACCCTTCAGTTTTTTTTAAACCCCTTTTTCCCCCCATGAGGTTTTTAAAGGGATTTTTTCTGACTTTGAAAAACCAACCCTGGGAACACTTTTTTCCTTTAAAGGGGAACCCATGCCCGGGGGAAAAATTTAGGTTTTTAATGGAAAAATTTGAATTTAAAAAAATTTATTTCATTAATGTTTTGCCTTGAAAAAAATTTTAATTTTTTAATTAACCCGGTCAAAATTTTTATCTTCAATAAAACCGGTGTTTAGCAAAATTCGGGCACGGGAATTCAACCATTCCAAAAAATTCTAATTTTTTCCTTGAAAAATTTTCCCTTTTTTAAAAAAAGTAAATTGTCAAAAGTGTTACCTTTCCCCAATTTAAAAACAAACCAAAATACTCGTAGTTTTTGAATTTTTACAACAAACCTTTAATGGCCTTTAAACAAAAAAATTTTTGGAAAATTAAGTTTTTTAAAAAAATTAAATTTTTAAAAAAAAAAATTCTTTTTTTAAAAAAAATTTTAAGGGCACTAAATATCAAAAAATTTTTCATTTATGAGTTTTTTAAACCCTTCAAACGTAGTCGGGTCCCTTTAAAAATTTTTTAAATTTTTTTCCTTTTTTTTTTTTTTTTTGGGACCAAAACCCCCTTTTTTTACTTTCCAAATTTTGTCCCCCAACCCCCAAAAAGCACCACAAAGCTGGAACAAGTCGTCGTTGTTAAATATGGGCGCGTGCATAAATCCCCCGTCTTCCGAAGGGAAAAAAAATAGCACCCGTGGTGTATAAATGCCCTCTCATTGCGGTAGCCTGTGTGACCAAAAGCGGAAAACACCCGCCCCGAATTTTCTCACGAGCACCCTCCCCTCCTAAACATACATACGCTAACTGGAATGGGGAAGGTGAGGGGGACGAAGTAGATATCGTTTGAAAAGAACCACCCTTCGATTACGCCTGGATATACAACGAATTAATCTGGCGTATCAGTCGGCCACCAGCCCCATTTACTAAAGGGGGGGGGGGAAAAAAGCTTTACTTTTTTTCGCCGATCACGTCTGGGGGGGGCGTCACGGGCACCGGGGCACCCTACCCCGGGCGGGGTGAAATGAAAACATTTTTGTCCCCTTTTCTTTCGGACAGTCTCCTTTTGAGTCGATAGATGAGCTTTAGTTACAGTTGCAAAGGGTGAAATGTGATTTTCTCTTCACCCCCACTTGTGTGTGGTGAATGGGTGTATGAAAAATTGTCGAAAGTCAATCAATCCCCTCATTTTTGTTGGTAATGACTGGCCATTTATACTGGCTCACGATTTTCTGAGTTTTTATTATTTTTTTATTTTATAGGAAAGTAGTAAACGAGGGGTCTGGCAGGAAATGTGTGGTTTTCTCACGAGTCTAATCTAGTATCGGAAAAAAAGGATGTCCAAATATTTAGGCAGTGGCATTTGTGACGGGAGTTAGTTCCACTACTTATGGAGATTCATGAGGATAGTGTATAGATTTCGAATGTGATGCGTAAAGTAATATAAACTTTTCATTGATCTATCTAAAAACTCAGTCTGAGAAAATGTTAGGTGATAGTCTTTGCTACAAAATAAAAATTAGAGAGTAGCAAAACGGTTGTTTAAATTTTCCCCTTGAAATATTGTGAATATCTTGAAAATTTTTACAAAACATTCGAAAATTTTGTCTTTCAAATTGATTTTAAGGTATTGCGGGAAATATCACTTCAAAATTTAAAATTCTACTTAGTAAATAGTTTTTTTTTTTCGTGTGTATTTCAAAAATTAAAATAAATTTAATAAATAAGGAAACAATTTTTGTGGTTAAAATGAACCAATCATCCACAGGAAATGGTTGTGTTCAGATATTTGGAGACCTTTTGCAGCCATTTATTGGCTACATGTACCCTAAAGAATGGTGGAGTTTTAAAGAATGATTTTGCACCAGTGCCAGTTTAAGCTCATTGCGAGCCCTGGGCGTAGAAGATCTACGGGCCCCCTTTGCGTTGTCAGATCCAAGGAGAGGCTCTTGAATCCGGTTCAGTGCAGCTTATCTGGGCCCTTCCAGGTCCCGGACTCCTAGGTGCCCTCCCCAAGCGCCCAATGGATAAACCTGTACTGTTTCGCCCCATGTCAATGGAAACAAAATTTCTCAATCAGTTTGAGAACATTTTGAGCTATTTTAGCAAATTTTTCGGCCACCTAGATTGCCAAACACGAAGTCCATGGAACATACAGGGAGCTAGATCAAAAGGTCAGTTCATGCTCGAAATCCTATACAGGTGACATATTTGCAGTTATGGACATCTGTAGAGCAGCGTTTCTCAAACTGTGGGGCACCCCTTAGGGGCATGAGAACTCTAAAAAGGGGGCGCGAGCATATTGAAAAGTCGAAAACAAAAGATTATTTTAAATAGTTATTAATTTACCGAAAGTAAACAAAAAAACCCATTCTGACTTAATAAAAAATAAAATACACATTTACACTGATATAATACATCTATAAATGTATAGTACTGCACAGTGTTTTTATAATCAATTTAACAACACTAAGTAAAAGAGCAAGTTTAATATAATTACCAGTGGCCCCGTTAATTTTATACTTACCATTAAATTATATACAAAAATTAACAATTATCTTAATAATTTATACTGTTTATAATTAATCCCTTATAACTGCTGATTAAAAAAGTTACGCAATTCCCTCCTCTGACACCGTTTTCCGCGTAGACACGCTATGTGGCGCATGTGATGTATTGGACGGGGGTGGAAGAAAAAGAATAAATAAGCAAATCTTCTGAAATAAGTAAATCCTTCGCAAACTGTGTCAAAGGCCTTTTATTGTAATCCAAAGCCTTCGGAATAATTTTATGGATAGCAGTGCACAGAAAAGATCGTACTTCGGAACGACGTATATATACGCCCAGGACAATAAACGTTTTGCCTGAGATGTATATATACGCCAGTGACACTTAAGAGGTTAAAATCGTGTTGCAGCCTTAGAGTCAAAGTGTAGTATTATTGAATTCAAAGCATTGTTATTGTACGGAAGGGGGCGTGATGGAAATTCTGATTAAATATTGAGTCGCAAATATTGAAAGTCTGAGAAGCACTGCTATAGAGACAATATGACTAAGTAAGGGAATTTCGACAATTGATTGAGTTAATGCCACATCTAGTTAATGCATTTCTCTGGACAAAAGTAGATTTCACACAAAATTGGGAGACATAGACCATGATTTTTGAAATTTCAATTATACAAAACTATATACAAAATGCAACTATATAAAAATATATATGCAAAACTGCTACGATTTCTTTGTTGCTTTTATATATAATTATAACAACAAAATTAACATTAAAAATAAAAAAAAACCCAAACCATACAAAAAAATTGGGTATACGGCTTTTTCTCCAAACTGTGGGGCGCCCCTTGGGGGGTATAACTCAGGGGGGGCACAAAAAAAGTCAAAACAAAAGATTATTAAAAAAATTTTAAATTTACTGAAATAAACAAAAAAAAATACTTTCTGGTATAATAAATTATAAAATACACTTTTTTCATTGATATAAATACACTTATAAATGCATCGACTTTCTATGTATTTCATTATTATTTAACAATATTAAGTTAGAACAAGTTTGATAATTAAAATGTGGTTACCATGGGCTTTTGCATTAACACTTATCTTGATAATTTTCGGTTTTAAAATTTAAATTTCCCTTTCCCCTAAGTTAATATTCCTCCCAAATGCCACCGTTTTCTTAGGGCGTGCTTTAATTTTTTTGAGGGGGGGGAAAAAAAAAAAGCAAATTTGAAAAGGTTTAATCTTTTTTCAAATACTGTCAAGGCCCCTTTTTACATTCCCAAAACCTTCGAAAAAATTTTATGAATAGCAGTGCAAGAAAAAATCGTACTTCGGAAAGCGTATATATACGTCCAGAAAATTAAAATTTTTTGGGGGAAAAAAGACGTTTATAACGTTGGTGGCATATAAGAGGTAAGTAATATTTTAGTTTGGTAAATAAGTATTTAATTCAATAATTATTATTGAGGGGGGCTTTTTCGAAAATGATGATTGAATATTGGGTTGCGAATATTGAAAGTTTGAGAAGCACTGGGGTATAGGATAATATACGTAAAATGTTTAAATTGGAGGGTTTTTTTTTTTTTTGTTTAAAACTACTTATAATTGGGTTTTTTTCAAACCTGCTCTCAAATAAAAGACGATATCTAAGACGGGTTTCGTAATTTTGCATTTTAGTCAAGTGACGAAGACAAAATCTGTGCTAACAGATGTGTTAGTCTACATTACCCCTCATTTTATAACAAAAAGAAAAAAGAAATGAAAGACGTTCTTTTGCTGAATTTTTGCTATTGCATGATTACTTTGTAATTTACACATTTATATAACAAAAAGGAACAGAATTTGTTTATTTTACGTTTTATTCGACCAATCACAGCAAAAAATATTCTAAATCAATAAAACAAAAAATAACTAAATACACACAGAAAAGAATAAGCGAGGAAATACCCCTTAAGATTACGAATGAAAATTATTTAAAATAAACTATTTCCTGCTCAATTTGAAACACTCGTTTCAAGTTTTTGGGATCAGAAGACGATTTTTCGGCATGCAAATGAGCCAAGGGTTGATCGGAGGGGTAGTCGTGAGAAAAGGGGTGCACCCCACCCAACCCTAAAAACCCATTCGGCGTGGCCCTCTTTTCATGGGTGCTCACTTCGGCGGCTGCGTAACGAAAGCATGTAAACAGTTCCCAGCAATGGATGTCACCAAAAATCCCCTTTTCACTTCTTGATAAGGTTGTTTTCCTTTTTTTTTTTTTTTGCTTGTTTTCATTTGAGCATATCGTCAAAGCTGGAACGTTTCAAGAGTATATTTTGATCATCTCGTGTTTTGAAACCTTTGTTTTGGTGTATCTTTTGATTATGATTTAAAATAAATGTACTACCGACGATGCCTGTAAATGGTGATGGAATAATTTTTGATTAAGTGTTTTTATACTTTACAACATTTCCCGTGCAAATAAACTGTCAACTAATATATGGATATTAAACGACGCTGTGTCGTTTGCCTTATCAATTAATTGAATTATCCTTTTCTTCTATTTATTGAATTAATTAATTATATTATCTTGTCGTTACTTATTCTGTTATCACTTATCAACTGTCATTATCACTTACTCCGTCTTCAATTGATGCCATCACTTATTTTGTAAGCAGTTAATTGTCATTATCCCTTAATGCCAGTTAAGGCATTAGAAAATCTAGAAAAGAAATTTCAAATTACTAAGGTAGAATTAGAGTGGAATTTTATAATGAAAATAAAGATGAACTCGGAGAGCAAAGCTTTGAAGCTATGGAAAAGTTGTTATACGACATTACAGGCTCAAAAAGTTGATGTTCTTAACATGGAACTTTCAAAAAAATTTAGAGGACGACCTAGTTTGGCTAAATCCCCAACTAAGGTTATTCGTTCACAATGTAATCATATTTTTTTGGTACTTACAGCTTATTGTAAATTAGAAAAATTTAACTTCAAAACTAGGCTTAATCATTTTGCGATAAAGTATAAATCATTGCTAAAAGCTAATCAGATAGCCTTTAAGGAATTTCCAAAATAATAGACTAGAAGAAAGATTTAAAACCATTGACCCTGATAAACTTTCGCCTAAAGAAGCACTTGAATTGATTTATGAATTGAAGGAATTGTGTGTGGTTAAGTAAATAATTGATAAAAGAATAAGCTAAAATGCTAGTTAATTACTAACAGAATAAGGGAAAGCGCCAGTTAATTGCTAACAGAATCACTTATTCTATTAGCAATTAACTGTCATCACATCACTTATTTTGTTTTTAATTAACTGGCGTTATCACTTATTGTGTTTTCAATTAACTGGCTTTATCATTCATTCTGCTATCATACCAACCGTATAAGGAGGCCGATGTGCGTTAAATGTGTCGAGGCTCAAACGTCCTTCTATTGTTGTGGGGTGGGCCCGGTGTGTCCCTTTCCCTTACCATGGTTCAAAAACGAGGCCCCCTTGCCAAAGCCCTAGAATAGCTTTATAGTGCTTATGTTGATATAACTCTCTTTCTCTGATCCTGTAACTGGCATTATCACTCCTTCTATTTTCATCTAACTGGCATTATCACTCATTCTGTTATCATTTAACTGAACTGAATGATTTAACTTATCGTTAACTTATTATACTCAATATGCTATCAATGAACTGTCATCATCCCTTTTTCTGTCATAAATTAACAGATGTGGTCGTAGTAGCCAAAGAGTTGTGATCATATGGCAGGCGTATTTTCTGTTGAGCCACGAGTTCGAGTCCTGGTGTGTCCTTACCCTGGCATTCTGGGGAAGTTTGGGTAATTGGTTGCCAACTCCAAGTACTAACCATGGTTCAAAATTATGAGGTTAATCGCCAATAATTCTTGTATTACTTCTTAGTGAGAAGTTAATAAAACAACCGACTCGTCATTGGAATAGTAAGAGTTACTCAACTTTAACCCTCTGGTCGGAACATCAATTTTTTTGCCGCACGGAGGAGCATCCGTCTGACAGACGGGTATGTAATTTTTTTTGAATTTTATTACCTTAAGGACTGTTTTAAATGTCCTCATAGCTCATGAAATTGAGTATGACTCAAATAAGATGTGTGGGGTTAAATCAAGTACAACAATATAGTTTTATCATTAGAATTATGACTAATATTTTTATAAAAACTGATATTCATGTAAAAGTAATTAAAACTAATATAATACCACGAAAAAGCTATAGGAATATCCGTCTGATATACGGTGATAGATAAGAAAAATTGCACAAATCGTGAGTAGAAAAAAATCGCCATGTACCACAACGTAATCCTCTCACTGGGTAGAGTCCAACTGAAGATGTCAAGGCAGCCCACCCAAAAATCACACCACAGCGTTATCTACAGGCATCAAAGCAAATCATCCCCGTCTGAGAGACGGAAGCTCCCGTCAGAGGGTTAAATGCAATATGGGCTTCAAAGTCCTAACTTAATGTTTTGTGAGAGTTCGCAAAAGGAGATGTCGGTTCGCGAATGTCGTCCCAGTCACTTGAATCTGGTTCTCTATAACGAGTTCTGTTGCCAATAGTATACATGTGGCTCCAGTGCAGCGTTTACCAACCGGGGAACTTGGAAGCTTTTAGAGGGTAAAGTCTACAAGAAAAAAGAATCGTTTTGGGTTTTCATAATCCCTTTTTCTACGAGAAAAGACAAATTCCCTCACACATCACGAGATCTCCAGATCTATTAGACTCAAGGACTTGAAATTTAACAGACATGTTTCTTTTGCTGAGAAGAGATTCGCTAATTACGGGTACTGTGAAAATCAACCTCCAAAGGAAGTTGAGGGGATATAAAAACAAATATTTTCCTTTACAGAAATTCAAGTCGAGTCCTTTTTAAATCAAGAAACGATGGCTGCAAGAATTCATACTGAATGCAATCGAAATATTAACATTGGACTTTTGATATCAGTAACTTATGAGCATTATATAGTCACGCAACACCAGGAAATACCCTGGGTAACAGGTGGGTAATAGCTAGTAAAAATTATAGGGGTAATTATAAAAGATTAACACAATAATTTAAAATAATAGAAATATCCAGAAATTCATAGTTGGAAGGTACTTGCATTTTCTGGAACGCTTAACTCACGGAAAAAGTGGATGTAATTTTAAATTTGGCAAGGAGTGAGCTCATTTTGGTGAGTCGATCAAAAGTTAAATTACTAAGATTATATCACCAGTAGCACTTATTCTTATTAACCCTCCGTGCTTATCTAAATGAAAACTAAAAGTTTAAATCTAATTTATTAAAAACCTCGAATATCCAAGGATATTTTCTACATTTATAGATTGCTGGAAAGTGATAAATTCGATGTAACCTTTAATCTATTTCTTGGAATGTTTAAATGAGTTAATATTTTGACATCTCACAGAAATAAAATTAGGCCGCGCCGTAACTTAATTGCTATATTCACGAGCTCATGGCCGGCGTATTACGAGTTCGAGCTGTAGTGCCGCTACTGAAGACTCTTCGTGTAGAGGGGCTTATATCCGTTAAGTCTGTCGAGGTTCGAAGTGGATGCCAACTAAGGTGTCGTTCTCGTCACCTGGTCAAGGCTCAAAATTACATGGTCCATCTTCCAAAAGCCCTCGTTGGCTTTATAATGTTGCGTTGATAAAGACTCACTCAGAAATAAAATTTTCCCTCATTATCCATGTGTTTACTGTATTGTGTGAAGTAATGGGGTCTAATAAGCAACTTTTTTCCACGGGTGAAGTGATGAGGAAGTGTTCAGAGAGTGAGGTAACAGCCAAGTGTCCTGATCTAAAATTCAAAATTACGATTTTTATCGCTATTAACTTTTTTGTATCTTTGGAGATACCTTTTATTCAAATAAAAAAAATATGTTTTACGTATTTTTTGGTATAATATACACTAGTGGTGCACACAAGAGGGGGGTCCTCGGCTCCTGACCTCACCCCCCGAAGCCCTTGATTTTTTTTTCAGATTGGTTATACTCCTATGTATATACTAGGTAAAATTTACTTAAATATTTTTATTTAATAATTAATTTTATTAATTAATGCTAATTATTCCTTCAATAATTAACTTTTTACTGTTTTTTGTTCCCGGAAATTAACAAAATCAAAAGAATATGTTTGGCGGCGTATTAGAGCATGATATCAGAATAGTAGACTTTCGACCTGGCCCCCCTCCCCCCCTTGAAAAATTCCTGTGTGTGTGCGCTACTTATGTATACTTTTCATTATCTTTGTGTACTTTTTGTTAGCAATTTCTTTTCAATCCAATCTATAATATATATTTTTATCTGTAAACTAAGCCTAAAAGGTGCTTAATACACACTTCATTGCTGTGCATCACTTTGATAATACTGCGATTAACAATAAACTGCTAGAAAAGTAAGCATAAACTCTGGACTACAATGAAAACGGGAGAAGTTGAAATAGGTTAATAACACTTATTAACACATTTGATCCCTCGGGGAGGGGGATTGTGCCTTTTGGTAAGCGCGTCCACATAGGGTGAAGGCGTTGACGACAAGACCCTCCCAGGGTGACAATGAATGAGGACCCCCCTGGCGATCTATCATAACTGATGATTGGCACAGTCAGGGGGTGTCCCACCTCATGAGGGATCCATTACATCAGGGTGGACGAAAGAGGGAACTGGACCGGAATGTTTCCGAGCCGGTGGGCAATTTTATTCAACAAGAGTACATGACTCGTGTTGGGGATGACATCGTCAAGTCCTGCATTCTTCTCACGGATCTTTTGTGGAACGACTGATAAGTTATTGTTGAGATCTAAATAAAGTAGTTATGTATATAACAGTACATTACCAGCAGTGGGGACATAGTAATGGAGGGAAAGGGGGAACATATCAACGTGACTAAATTACAAAATTTTCAGAAAAAAATTAATATTTGTATTGAAAGTAAATTTTATAAAAATTTATTGTAAGTATTTTATATAACCATAGTCGATTATAAAATACTTACAATAAAATAAGTATTTTAACTCCTCCACACACATATTACGAACCTCTATATTGCGAATTTTTCTATATAGCGAACTTTTCCCTGGTACCAAGAACATTTCGCGATTTTCTTCGTAAAATAACCTCCCAATAGCGAAGTCCATTTTATATAACGAACTTTTTCTCTTATGATTCAATTTTTTTTTCTCCCTATTTTTGAAGTATTTATGGCCATTTCAAGTTCTTTCTTTTAACATGTTTTATGGTGGTCATGAATCTTCAACTGGTTTTAATAGTTGCATAACTCGCCGAGAGCAATAGAATTCTGCGTTTCCTCGAAGAAGTGCAGCCCTTAACCCCCATTGTCAGGTTCACTGGAAACATTTTCGATATCCTCTTTCACCCTCAGTGGAGTTGACTCGTATCCCCGTGTCGTTGAACTAGTCTCCGTTCATTTGTAGTGTTGATCAGTCGCTCTTGTAACTTCGTTTCTTGTAGCTCGAAAATGTCAAAACGTAAGTGCTTGAGCGTTAAAGAAAAAAATTTAATTCTTCAGGAAATGGATTAAGGCTTCAAGAAACTTTCCTAGCAGCTTTTCTTTTTGATACGTAAGATATACAAAATATATACAATCGAGCCTCTATATAACAAACCTCTATATTGCGAATTTTTCCATATATCGAACTTTTCTGGAAAATTGAACAATTCCCGATTTTCTTCGTGAAATCTCTATTGTAAAGTGCATTTTCTATATAAGGAACTTTTTCTTTCGTGATTAAATTTTTGTTCTCCCCTTTTTTTTTTCTTTTAAAGTATTTCTGAAAAATTTTTCAAGTTCTCTTTTTAACACATTTTATGGTGGTCATAAGCCTTGAACTGGTTGTATTTGATCCTAACTTGTCGAGAGCAATAGAGTTCTGGAAGTTTCATCCAAGAGAACCTTTAACCCTCATTGCCCAGTTCATTAGAAACATCTTTGATATCTTCTTTCACCCTCAGTGGAGTTGTCCAGCGTCCCCGTGTTGTAATTATAAAATAATGTATGTTTGATATCACTTCTTGTATGCTTTAAATTATTAAATGTCCTTAAAATTCATTAATTTTAGTATAAAATTATTTTCTTAGTATTGAAAATACAGTGAATTCTTCGACATTCTTTATTCTTGTTTTCCTTGCAGTTTTTCTTTCTTTTTTAATGGGTAATATATACAAAATAAACATATATTTATTTTAAAAAAGTGTGAATAATTACTTTTTTTAATATGTAGTGTTTATGGATTTAACATTTGTTTTATGTGGCTTATAAAGTCTATTAAAAGATGAAACTCTTTATAACGAATTTTCCATACAACGGGATTTAGCGACTTCATTATATAGAGGTCCGACCATATTTTATTTATATGAAGGGACAATGTAGTAATAATTGCCTTGGAAATAATTTCTATGTATATTTAAAAGGTAATAACGTTTCTAAGTCGAATTGTTGATATTGTAATTCCAGAATCCCACAAATTAATTTTCCTTGACCTTCCCCCTGCTTCATAGTGACCGCGGTAGCCTTGTGGTGAAGGTAATGAATTTGTGACCGGCGTGTCAAGAGTTCGAGCCTGGTACCGTTGAAGACCTTCCGGGGAGGTGGGTGATGCACGTTAAATCTATTGATGCTCAAACGTCCTCCCGTTGGTGTGGAAGTTAGGAAAGGGTATCGGCTCAGGTGTCATCCTTGTCACTTGACCATGGTTCAAAATTACGAGGTCCGTTGCCAAAAGCCCCCGAGTTGCTGAATAGTACCACGTCAATATTCACTCACTCATTCAACATACTTCATAATATTAAAAGGCTATGAAATTTCCTTCGACAATTCCTACATTCTATATTTTTCATTTGTATCCCACCCCTGTGGCTGCGGTAGACTATTGGTCAAAGTCACGGACTCGTGGCTGTCATGTCATGAGTTCGAGCATAGTATCGCTGAAGACCCGTCGAGCAGAGGAGTCTAATAACGTTAAATATGTCGAGGCTCAAATGTCCTCCAGCTGGTGTCGTCCTCGTCACTTTACAGTGGTTCAAAGGTATGAGGTCCGTCGTCAAAAGTCCTCGTGTAGCTGAATAGTGTGATGTTAATATTCACTCACTGCGAGTTTTTTATATTCCGTGCACTTTTTATTTGGACATCTTCTCCAGTTGTATTTTCCAGTTATATATAATTCATATTGACTATATAGTTACAATTATGTTGTATAACAAGCACGTACTTTTGTTTGGTTTAAATGGTCGTGACAGCGAAGTGGTCAAGTTCACGAACTCGCTGTCGACGCGGTGTGTGTTTGAGTCCTGGTGTCTCTAAAGACCCGCCGTGTAGAGGAGCTGATGCACGTTAAATCTGTTGTGATTGAAAGTTCTCTCGTTGGTGTGCTGTGCGTGTTGAGGGTGCCATCTCAAGTGTCGTCTTCGTCACTAGACCGCGGTTCAAGTTACGAGGTCCGACGCGAATAGCCTTCACGTTGCTTTAGAATGCGACTTTTGATAAAAAAAAAATCAATTTAAATCAAATTATTATTGGAAATAAAAAAATACTTGTTCCTCTGTATCGATGTGTATGATCATGAACAAGTGTATGAAATGAAAAATTTGTACATGCATTAAATAGGAATGGATAAAACATTTAAAATAAAATTAGATTCAAGAAATGAAACCTATTTATATCTTCATTTGTGTCATAGATAATAAATCTTTTATGGAGAATGTGTGTGATGGTCTATTAATAAAATGATAACGTGGTTAAAAATGATAAATTTTTAAATTGAAAGAAAAAAAACATTATATGCATTAATTTATGTATTAATAATTCTTTTAAATACAGAAGGTTGTGAGCAACCTGCATCTGAAATTGTTCCTTCACAGTCTTGCTAACTTAAGGGAGTAGGAGGAATGAAAGCAGAACCAGAGACTTCTATAATTACAATTATTTATTTAGTCAAACAACTTAATCCACAACAAACTATTCTCTAAGTGAATGTGAAAGGAGTAGAGCGCGGAGAAAGCAATGAATACTAAGCAAGTATGCTCAAGTAACTTATTTAACTCAACCTAATCTATCGTTGATTACTAACCTCAAATCCACACACACACTGTGACAAATACCACTCTTAATCTTCACATACGAAAGTAAACGTTATTCAATCTCACCTGCTTAGCGAATATAGCAGCTTACTACCTTCTACTATAATTAGAAAACTTTGACTTTATACAGTCGAACTAATCTGAATATCATGGTTTCTTCTTGAGAGGGATGGTTGTGAATTAACAGCGAATGCTAGTCCAAAGATTCCCCAAGAGGATTAGTTAGAGGACGCGTATAGATTCGTCACAAGGTTCAAAATAACAGAATTAATATTTTTACAAATAACACTAATCCATAAATTAAAAACCGTTTTCGATTGTAATCTTTATTTATTGATTGAAGTTTTTAAGGTTCGGCTTATGGTAGTATTTACAATACTCTTCCAAATTTTAGTGTGGTCAAGATCGCGCGAAATGGTGATCAGCTTTTTTGAGTGGTGGGATCGAAACCCAGTGCCACTAAAGACTCGTCGTGTAGGGGGATGCTCGTTAAATCTGTCTTTGGTCAAAATCCTCACGTGGCGTGGTGAAGATGTTTGAAGAGTGGAATTCCAGCTCAGGGTCAGGTGTCGTTCTCGTCACTTAAGGTATCCGAACACGTTGAAAATGATCAAAATCGGTCAAGGCAAATATTTTTGTTTTTTATTTTATTGAATAGAGATATCTTTTGGCTTTGCGAAACATACTTGTTTTGTTTTTCTACGATACGTAGAAGCCAAGTTACAATCAAGTTTATAAAGTTAGAAAAACCGGAAGTGTCTTTGATCTACCTGAAGTGGGCATTTTAAATTGCTCAAAATCTATCATGTGGCGAGTCTGATAACTCAAAATATTACGAATTTATTTCTATAAAACTTTTTGGAGATATTCATGTTATTTTCTAGAGAATGTGCTAAAATAGTTATTGTATGAATACTTTTTGAGTTATGGCCTGTTGGTTAAATAATGGTCTCATGAAGGATGTCACATTTCTTATAATGTTTACTCATTCAGCTCTAAAATTTTCAAATTTTAATAAAACATTAAAATTTTAATACATGTTTTAGATAAATGCATCCAATTTGTTTCAGTAATACTTTTACTAATGTATGTGTTTATTATTTTTTTTCTCTAACTGCTATGAAGTTTTTCAAAAATATTGCTAAAATTTCACTTATGTTGTTGTTATACCAACGGATCGACAATAATATCAGATCAAGGCCCACGAAATTCATCGCGGCTGAGGACCACATTTTTACGCCTGTCGTTAGCCTTAAATACTATGCAGGTGACAGTACGATTTTGCTCTGTTTCTCCCAAATTTTGAAGAACACCCTGGGGGTGGTTAGGGGCCTTCCACCTCTCTTCCCCTACCACCAACCGCATAAGAGGACTTGCGGCTTGACGGCTATTTAGAGTACCCTCATACCACGGAGGCATTATACATTTACAAACAACCATGCCTTCTCCGGGATTCGAACCCAGGCCCTATGGCACCGCAGTCAGCGTCACTAACCAGATACCGGATGGGAGGCTAAATTTCTCTTACAATTGTGATTTTTCTAAAATTCAGGTAATTTATTTTAAATATTGTTATATATAGTTAAATAATAGCTGTATTTTTTTTATTGGTAACGAGTCCTAAAAAGCATTTATAATGTTTAACCCTTTATCTACCGACGGTACTTATAAGTACCACTCACTTTAAAATTACATAGAGTGACCATTTTTACGAATACTCGGACGATACTTAGTAGGAATATTATTTTAAATCCACTCTCAAGATATATGGCAGCACGGGTTCTATGATAAGTATTTTAAAGGAGGTGGAGAATAGTTTTATAGCAGAAAAGGCGTTTTCAGTGGATTGCGAAGATAGTCATTTCTGTTCTAAAAAAATATTGCGACATAGCCATCCTGTGATGACTATGTCAGTTCCCGGATCCACGTAAGCTAGGGGTGTGGGATTATCAAAATGATGAGACATGTTGGTTCTTAATACAACTTTTATTAAGAATAACTATATTACTTAATTCTAATTGACAACTTATTTAAAGTGAGAGTTAACACCCAATTAAACCTTATATTCAAGTCAGATCACCAACTAGAACATTTATCCCTAATTATAATAAATTAACAGATTCGTCTAACTTCCTATATAATATATTACCTTGCAGATCTCCTTCCTTCAACGCTTCATTAATATCTATAATGTAACTTTATATAAGACGATTCCAACTTCTTTATATTGAATTTTATTTCTCCCAAAAGCTATCGGACAGCTAACTCTTGACCTGAATGATTCCTAACAGCTATCTCTAAACTTGCCGCGCTTATCATCAAAGCTTCTATCCTTTTAAAGTATATCTCATTTACATATTATCTTCGTTTATCTTCTTGGTATTGGGTTGGAAAGGTTTTGCCATTAATCGTGGCCGTCAAAGAACATAGGAGTTATGTTAGCAGAAGGACGCGAGAGACGTCACAATATTTAATGTCAAAAGGTGTCTTATTTTTCTTATATGTTAATGTAGACCCTAGAAAACAATTTGACTATTTATTTTAAGTGAACAGTGTGTATATAATTAATTTTATAGTTGAATATTTTTAATTAATTAGCTCTAATTAATTAAATTTCCCAAAGTTGAGTATTTTGTTTATGTATATCCCTTAATTTTAAATGTAGTGATTAAAAAAAAGTATCGCTTGAAGAAAATTGCAGTAAATCATAATGTGGTAGATAAAGAGTTAAATATGTTATTTTGATAAAAAGTACTCGGTACGTGTTCGGATACCTTAAACGAAGTTCAAATTATCAGGTCTATTCGCCTACAACCCCCGAGTTGCTTCGCAAATTTAATTAATAGCGCATCAGATCCAAATTTTAACTTGATATTTTTCTGAAAACTATCAATTTATTAAAAAAAAACTAATGTTTTGAGAATGAATTTTTATAATCTCGCCGCAACAATTTTCAAAAATTAAAAAAAACAAAAAAAACCGTAATCAAAAGCCATTCCTGCACAATTAAAATCAAACTTAGTGATGAGTTTTTTTTTTATAAGAAATTTTTTCAAAATAATAAAAAACAAAAAAAAACAACAATTAAATTAAAAAAAAAAAATTTATTCTGAATTTTTTCAACCCAATTTTCAAATTTTGTAATAACGACTTCATTGGTTATACGGTTTTCCAATGATGTTTTTTGGTTTTAAATTCATTTTAGGAATCGATAGGGAAAGGTTGGAAAAAATGAAAATTTTACCATAAATCCCCTTTTATCTGAATATAATATATCCCACCCCTGTCAAAAGTTTAAATTTTAATTTTAAAAAGAATGAGAACGACATCGATAAAAAAGTTATAAACTGAACTGAAACTATTAAATTAAACCCGGGAAAAACTGAAAACATTAGAACCTTTTTAAAAAGACAATCAAAATTTCAAAACTCATCTTCTAACTATATTACATTCAATCAAATAGTTTTTTCCTGCCTTATCGAAATGATAAACCAATGAATATCAATGAAATGCAGAATAATCAGAAATTTCCCCTTTCCCAACCCCAAAACAGGTTTTTACTGCACTCACAGACCGCAGTGAAATCAACTGAGGGGAAAAAACGGCTGGCAAACATGCCTGCTCAGGCTATCCGAGGAGCTATCCCGAATTTAGGATCCGGAAGAGGGGGGAAAAATTGAAGGGGTAGGTAGACCTGAATGAGCCTTATCTCAGTCGGACAGACGACTTTGGGGATTGCACGAGTTTTTACAATCGAACGTTCCCTCGTCCTCAAACCTCACTTCCTCCCTTGACGGGTAATAATAAGCTAGAGCTGGAAGGGGGGTGGCGGATAGAGTTTGTTTCGGTTTGAGATGGAGATAGGTCTTTGTGAAGTTATACCAACAACGAAACCCCCAGAGTCTTGCGTCATCCAAGAGGGGGGAGGGAACGAGTTCTATCAAAAGTGTTGGTTTCATTGTAAAGCATGCACAGTTATTGATCCAGATTTTATTTCGATTATAGATGTTAGTCGGGGAGGGGGAGGAGGATAATGAGTTCATCTTATCTTTCGAATGTGGTGGATATATATTTTTTTTGTACGTGTGCATATTATTTACAGAGTTTCGTTTGGAATTCTTTGCTGTAATCTACTGTTGTTATGAGTAATAAAATGCACGACATACGAGTATGACTAAGTCGAGTCATTAATGTCTGTACAGTGTGTCGAGAATAATTTTTTTCGTTGCATATCTCTGAATCGATAATTTCTTTCTTTAAGGGTAATTAATTATAAACTGAATGTAAATTATGTATTAATTCATAGAATGCAATTCAAGTGATTTGTAAAGCTATAACTTAACTCTGTTTCACTTGATATTATAATTAGAGAGATACAGATATGAACTGTGCATTTCTATGATAATTAATTGTACATGCACAGTTTATATTTTCATCTGTTCCATATAGATTTTTCTCATTAAAACTCCGCAGAAAGGAATTTCAGCAAATAATTTTTGCATTTATTCCCATCGCATCGCACAACAGTTTCCTTCTGGGTTTTGATGGAATTGTACCTTTCTTTATTCAAAGTGTATTTCCAATCAAAGTTCGATTTCATTTCACGTGGCGAATTAATGTCCGCCACACGGAAATAAAAGATGACTCTTGCTTTTAAAACTTAGCAACTTTAATTTAATTTGGCGTATAAAAGATATAAACAAATGCCAGCAGCTTTGTCCTGCGAGAACCTCTACTAGCGAGACAGTACTCCACACAGTGGACTGAACATTTGATTTTGATTTCTAGGTACTTAAAAATTTCTACTTGTGCATATGATTTTTATTCTTTTTTCTGTTCATCATTACCACTTACACCATTTTTCTTTAGAAATATCAGGGTATTGACCAGTTACCTTTACTGCCACACTTTTGTGAATTGGATCAATTCTCTCATTTGAAGTAGAACTGTTATAACCTATTAAAATGGATTTCGTGCGTTCCCGAGCTTCTTGATCAATTCGTCGTTCATTGCCATCTTGCTAGCCAGAGCCTGTAAAAATTCAGACATCACAGTGGTGATCTGTGTGGACTGAACACTCCACACAGATTATATCACACAAACAATTCGAAACAAACAACATGTTGGGGGGGGAGGGAGAATCGAACAAAAGATATATACAGTCGATGGCGTTGGTAAAAGGCATGACAGTAAAACTAATTATTTTACACAAAATAATATTGAATAGAAATTGTGAATACTAATAAGAATTGAATATAAATTAGGTATAGCATATAAATGAACATACCAAACACATTAAGAATAAAAATGCAGTTCATATAATTATGAAAATATAACTTGAATAATAGAAAGATATATACAATTCGAATAATAGAAAGATACAATTCCATCCAAACATTCTGTTTCAAAATAACAGTAAATACAGTCGGACCAGTATTTAAAGAAGTCGCTAACACACGAAAAAAACTTCGTTATATAGAAAATTCGTTATATGGAGGTTCATTTTTCAATATACTTTATAAATCCCATAAAACAAAGTTTTAAATTCATATACACACTATGTATTAAAAATTTAATTATTCACACACATTTTTGAAAATTAATAACTCTTTTATAAATCGTACCCATTAAAAAAATAAAGAAAAACTCCAAGTGAAACATGAAAAAGGAATGTCGAGGAATACACTATATTTTCAACATTAAGAAAATAATTTTATTTTAAAAATTAAAATTTAAGGATATTTTTCTAATTTAAACCTTATGAAATTTATAAACATACATTTTTTATAACTAGAAATTTTAAACACATTACTGAGGATGTAAGGAGATAAAAGATGTTTCTACTGAACGGGACAAGGGGGTTTTTAAAGGTTCACTTCGTGGATAAAACCATAGAATCATATTACTCCAAAGGGGAAATTAAACCAGTTCGCTTTATGGCTCCATAAAATGTGTTAAAAGGGAAAATAACTTGAAATGTCCAGAAATACTTTAAGGATTATAAAGTTGAACTTGATTTTAAAAACGTAAAAGGTTTTCATGATATTTAGTGTCACTTGAAAAATACATGTTAAAAATTTAAAAAACATTTTGACAAAAAATTAAAATAAAATTTTGGAAAATTTAACCCAGAATAACCTTTTTCAAAATGTTCTCCTTTGTGAAAAATTTCAATAATAATATTTTCCCGTATATAGCCTTTTTGTACAGAGGTTCAACTATGATTTTTTTAAAAATTTACATTATTTTCGAGTTACAACTCATTGAAATAATTTTCGGGATTTTTTTTTTAAAATTTCTCCCCCCCATTGTCAAAACGGATAAACCCCTTCGTTTTTATATTTCAAAATTTTGTTGAGCCTCTGTACAGAGGTCTGAGCTCTGTAGACAGGGAAAAAAAAATTTTTTTTAATAGAAGCATTTTTCACAAAAAAGGGGAAATTTTGAAAATGGGTCATTCATTTTTTTTTGTAAAAAATATTGTACTTAAATAATTTTTATTGTAATAAAAACAATTTTATAAAAATTTTTTCTAATCTAAGTGACCCCAAATAATGAAAATTATCCATTTATGCATTTTTTAAAATCATGGTTTCGAACGTTTTCCCCGGATATTTTAAAAAACCCCCCTCGATCTTTGATTACTTTAAAAGCATATTATGATTTTTATTTATCACAAACTGCTTTCTAATTTTTTGTTTTTTTAGAATTTAAAATTGTATTTATAATCAAAACAAACAGATACCGCTGTTTGGGTTTTATTTTTATCTATGAACAGCTAATTCGGTTGAATCTTTTTTTGAAAAAATTTAAAAATGTTTAACCAAGATCCCTCTTTTCCCTTTTAAATAATCTACTTTTGGAAAACCTTTTTTGTAAATATGTGTTATCTGGGCACAAGAAATCATATGTAATGTATTGTTTTTGAGTTTATTACGCTTCATTATTTTAATTAACATAATTTCTAACCGCTTAGTAATCAGTGATAAGCCATTGGTGATTTTAAATTTCATTTTGTCATAACAGTTTAAATATCCCGGGGAAATAGATAGTTAAGAGGAAAAACTTTTAGGGTTTAATCAGTTGTCTCAGGGTGGATGAAAAATTGCCTTGTTAATTTTTCTGTTAACAAGGAAGAAATTTGACAAAATCTTAATTTGAATATCTCGAACAAGATAATCGGGGAGTTATGAAAATAATTTTAAATGGATGTTTTGCAATCATTTTGGAATTTTTTTGGATTTTACTTGTTTTTGAAAATTGTTTAATTATGAGAATCTATCTTGAGGAAATTTGATAAAATACGAGATATTTCACTAGCAATGAACTTTTAATGTATTCAAAAGTGCAATAAGATTCAATGGTATATTAATTCTAACAATAATATCCTCGATTATAATAAAGTAGAGCTAAAAAAAAGTAGAGATTATGAAGTAACCTGGATGTGTGTTATTTAAATCAAATATTTTATCTTAGGGAATTATTTTTAAATAACTTCAGATGTAACTGAAAATAATTATTGAAATTTTTGGTTTTAATTAACCGTTACATTTATCATCACCTGCAGTTTTTATGGCAGTCTTCACCAAATATATGAGAGCCTGAACTAAACGCGGAGCACATTTTCAGACAAAAAAAATGCCTCAATTTCCATGAAAACTTAAAATTCCCGCAAGTGATTACATTATAGAGTTAAAGTATTCCATAAATAGCAATTTTTTTATTTAACATGTAAAGGAACAGCTAATTTAGCAATACGATATGAGAAAAAATGCGAAACACATTGTATACCAGGAAAAATTAGTTAATTTGGATAAAAATGAGTAGTATGATAAAATAAATGGTTCTCTATTGGATAGAGAGGCCATAATATACATTAATGTTGGACTACTTTCATATCTGAAAAAACATTCTGAAATTGGGTTTTATGCTTTAAGGTATCCGCCTACGTTCGGAACCGTGATTTTGCAAAAGCGTATAAATGGATAATATTTATGATATTTAGTGTTACTTCGATTAGAAAATGTATATAAAATTGTTTCAAGAATAGTATTACAATAAAACATTATTTAAGTACAATATTTTGACAAAAAAAGAAATAGAAGACCCATTTTCAAAAAAACCTTTTTTTTGAAAAAAGCTTCTATTATAATAATATTTTGCCTGTCGTAGCTCAGACCTCTGTACAGAGGCTGAACTAAATTTTGAAATATATAACTTAGAAGTGGATTTATCCATATTTTTTGCAACAAGGGAGAAATTTTAAAAAACGCCGATAATTATTTTTTAAAGGGGGGTAACTCTGAAAATGTGAATTTTTTTAAATATCCAGCTCAAATTTTTGGGGAACTTTCTTTATATACGCAAAAAATTATTATTAACAATATTTTTAAAAGGAGAACGTTTTGAAAAAAAGGGTTTTCTAAGTTAATTTTTGTCAAAAAAATTGTATTTAAATACATTTTTTTTTCATAATGTCCTTAAAATAATTTTTTACATTGAACCGGATACAAATATCATGAAAATTATCCATTTAGGCGCTTTTTAAAATCACGATTCCGAACATAGTCGGATACCTTAAGCGTAGATAACCTTAAAAATTTCAATTTGCCCTTTTGAAATAATTTCTACAATTTTATAAAAATAGAATTTAAAGCAATTTCATTTGCCTTTCCAGATATTCCTCTGAGTAACTAAGAAATTTCCTGTTCCTATAATGGCATACCAATTTTCCTAACATTCTTAGTTTTCTTAACATTTTGAAGTATTCAAAAAAGTCTAAGCTATTTATTGCTGCCACAGAAAAATGCAATGCAGCGCATTTATAATTTAGTTCTTGAGAAGTTGGTAGATGTCTAATGCAAGCATATGTTGTGCAGGGATAGCACATTTTACACAACTTTTGAAGCAAGTTAAGATAATTCACTTTTTCTCCTTATATATTAGAGTGGATGGAAAAATATAGCTTAAAAACCTTCCTATGCGGAAAAGAGGTTCTCTAGTATGTAGATGAATGGAAAAATAAAATAAAAACGTTTTATGTTAAGTACTGCCACAAAGAGAAGGAAGTTTAGGAATTTGAGCTTTTTTTATGGTAAAAAATCAAAGTAATTATTATTAAAGAAAAGCAGGTATTTATGGGGGTTGTGAAGGGGAGTTTAAGGGTTTTTAAGGGAGTTGGAAACCTCTGTCTCTATACCGACTATACCGACAGTGTTAAATGTCTGTTTTTGATGTACCTTTTCTCGAAATCTGTTATATGTACATGCTTAAAATTTTGCATACAATTAAAGTACATATTTCTTATTATACTGAAATGAGCTTTTAGCTAATTTTGAATTTTGTCATAATTTATGAAATATTTTATCAAACATTGCGAAAT
The DNA here is from genome assembly GCA_019973955.1 of Trichonephila inaurata madagascariensis. Taxonomy (NCBI): domain Eukaryota; kingdom Metazoa; phylum Arthropoda; class Arachnida; order Araneae; family Nephilidae; genus Trichonephila; species Trichonephila inaurata. The sequence goes on from BMAV01023863.1 coordinate 54,651, forward strand.
TGGACCCATTTTTCACATAAAAAATTTGTAAAAAATAAATTTTTGAGTTTTTTACAAAAAGCTCATTTTAGTATATATTAGCCATCATTATAAATATATCATAACAAATTTACATACCTGAGAACAGTAATTTCTCAAAAAGGTACATCGAATATTAAAATTTACATTTTAAGATAAATTGATTTTAATGTATACAGTGAGACTTCTAATTGGCTAGGAAATAAAAAATAAAAAGGCTCAATTTACAATAAAATATACATGTTTTGGTTTATATCAGGCGTTCACAACTTTTAAACAAAAAGTACTTTTGTTTACATTTTTGCCATTCAAATGGGTGTGGTCCAGTTTCAACGATTATTTAGAAATAGATTTTTAAGCAGAGTACACAGGAATTTTACAGGGGGAGGTGCTATGCTATTTTGATTTTTTTTGATTTTCAGGAACAAAACACAGTAAAAAACTAATTGAATAAGTAATTAGCATTAATTAATAAAATTAATCATTAATAATAAATATTTAATTAAATTTTACGTATTATATACTTAGAATTATAACCAATCGGAAAAAAATCAAGGGCTTTGGGGGGTCCGACCCCAGGACCCCCCTTTGTGTGCGCCACTGATTTTAAGGGTTTCTAATTGCCCTAGAGGTTAAAGTAAAGTATTTTTAGAAAGGTTAAAATCTATACAATTTGAAAATGTAAGAAACTCAAATTATCTAAAAAATAAGATTTTAGTTTTCCAAAATCCCTTAACATTTATGGAATAATTCGACGGTTGGAGTGGAGGGAATCTGGGGTTTGAAATGTCTGAATGTACGTTTGTACATTATTCACTGCACAGTACACATTTATCAATAATCACCGTTTTTGTTATTTATATTGCAGAAAAGTATTTTTATTTTGTGGTTAAAGTCCTCTAACCAAAATTGTCTTTTTTTTCTCTATTTTTTCAAAAAATGCATCCCCTCTGTGGCAATGTTAAATTTTGAACTTAATTTATTTTAATTTTTTTGAACTTAATTTTATTTTAATTATATTTCTCTTAATCGCCATACCGTAAAACAGAGGTGTCCAATACGTGGCCCGTTAGTACGTAAGTTGCGGCCCAACGACTCTTTTTAAAATATTTTTAAATATCAGGTTTTTAAAGTTTTTTCATTTTGAAATTTATTTGAGGGGACACATTTATATATACAAATCTACAATGTATTTGCTTGTTACCTGTTCTTTTTTTAAAATCCTTTTTGATAATAGAAATGTCCTTTAGTTTAAAAAATAGATTTATTTTTTTATCAAACAGTTACATTTGATTTTACTAAAATAAATTACTTTTTTAATAAATTCCGAATTGCATTATGCATATCCTTTACTATGGATGGTACACGATTCTCTGTGTGTGCGACTTTCATTTCTCCTCCTCCTTTTCTGTTTGGAGTAGCCAAAAAGCCAGAGGCAGTCAGATGTTTTATAAAGTTTAAAAAAAATATCCAGGACGGTTAAGATAAAGGGCAACGTATACTTAATCGTTTGCGAATGACAGCACTATCAAATTTCAACAATGAGTCACGAAAGATCAGTTCAATAGGAACACACCGTAATTTTCAAGAAAATATCAACTGTAATATTTTAAACATTATTTGATCATTGTATTATTATATTAATATAAACATTATTATATTATCTATGTCTGTGTATACATGAAAAATAATGAAAAGAATAATAATAATTCATTCTGATTTAAATTTTCACTCCAATAAATACTTTTTTGTTTCCAAATCTGATATAAAGGTACATATTTTTATGTGTGGCCCGCGAGATTATAATGTTTTTCCGAATTGGCCCGCAAGGTCATTTGGGTTGGATACCCCTACCATAAAACATCTTTTTCACATAGGTAGGCTCCAATTAGTAAGAATTTTTTCCCCTTATATAATCATGGTTTACCCTGATATAAATAGACATTAATATTATATTAGTTCGCAAGAAAGATCTATTTTAAATCTTAGTATAAATACATTAGAAAATAAAATTTAAAAGTGAAACAGCATTTGTTTTTTATAATGCTTTGGTATGATTATTCTGAAACATTTTAAGATGAATATTCATGTATTTTGATTCACAAATACTCCCATCAGTAGCGCTCACAAAAATTTTTCAAGGGGAGGGTCCAGAATTGAAAGTCCACCATTTTGGTATCATATACTCCATCACGACGCCCAACATATTCTTTTGATTTTGTCGATTTTCGGGAACAAAAACAATGCAAAATTAATTATTGAATAAATAATTATCAATAATTAATAAAATTAATTATTAATAACAAACACATAATTAAATTTTGCGTAATATATACTAGGATTATAACCAATCGAAAAAAATCAAGTTCTATGGGGGTCCCGACTCCTAGGACACCCCCCTTGTGTGCGCCACTGAATCCCATTGTTAAATAAGAGTACTGCACAAAATTCAACCACTCTTTTTAATAGTTTTAATTTAACCCCCCTGGTGGCTCTTATCTGTCATAGAACCTAAACTTGCGTATCCCCTAACAGGTGAAAACACACAACCAATCGTCACTCACAAGAACTCCGACGAAATCGCTCTCCATCTTCTCTCCAGTGAGGGTAATGAACGATCTTCAAATCCTCCCAGATCTACCGATCGCCGATCTACTGCGATAATCTACGTTTATCTGCAGAGTATTTAGCATCTAGCCTTGGCCTTAAGACCTAGACAACATATCACGTACCAACCTCCTTTACATGCGTGGGTGTAAGCATTCATCACACTGGGGGATGCTGCTCCTAAGCATCCGCCCTCCTTGGGAAAATGTTCGAAATGGGGAGGGGCCACTCTTTTTGGGGGGAACACGCCCATGCTCCGATTCATGTGCTCGTAAAAATTTTTGCATCCCGGCATCCTCCACGATTACGGTCCAGCATCCTTGGGTAGTGAAAGTGTTTTAAGGGTCGGATGGAACAACTTCTTGGAAAAAGATCGGCATAGAACTCGGTTTCGGGTGAGTTGTTGGAAAGATTCTTCATTTTATTTTATTTTATTTTGGAGTGGAAGTAAACTCTTTTATTTTTTATTTTTGGTAAGAAAACAGGGTTATAGTAGACGTAGGGATGGATGTCTTGGTTCTCCTCCAGGGATCAGTGATGATGGCGCTCTGGTTTTGTTTACAGGAAGCTAGGATGTAATTAGTTCTGGAATTTTGGAAATTTAGAAGGTTTTAGTTTCCAGAAATATGTAAAGTAGCTATTCCTGTTGAGAAGTAGAATGGGAAAATGAAGTTCAATGACCGTATTATCATGTAAATTTCTAGATGTGTACATACTTCCTTTGAAGAGCATGAATAGTACATAAACAATGAAAAAAGAATTCTTAGTAAAAATGCAAGCATATCAATAAAATACACTAAATTGTTAAGGTTTACACTCATTTTCAAATTTTAATTTTAATTTTGTCAATAAGTCTCGATATTGAATCTTGAAAATGAGTTTTTATTTCTATCCTTTAAAAACTAATCTTGATTAAATCACTGCAAAGAAATTTTTATTTTTTTTTAATTTAAATATATAATTGAGAAGGTATTTTAAATATCATTAAGAAAATTGCTCACAATAGTGAGCTGATACACTGAGGATTCTTGAAACGCTGATGTATTTTAAATTTGAAAATTTTAATTAAAAAAAAAGAATAATTGAGATTTAAATTGGGAAAATGGGGGAGAATTTTATTTTTTAAACTGAAATGGACGGATCAATATTCGTTTAAGTATTTCATTGAACTTGTTTTCTGGCAATTATGAACTCGCAAGTTCCGTTAATTATAATAAATTTTTCTGTTTTAAGAAATTAAAACCTTCTGTATCACGAATACCATTTTATTAAAATATGAAAAATTTAACGAACAGTTTAAAAGTAAAAAATATATAAATAAATTTAATTAATAACAAAAGCCAGTCAAAGTAACAATAAAACAAATTGAAATTAAACTTAACTAGAATTATTTTAAAACAATCATAATAATTAAGTAACTACCAGAATCAAATATAATTTTCTTGAATTACTTAAAAACAAAAAGCAAAAAAAAAAAAAAAAAGACGAATTAAATTTCAAATATTCAATTTCTTGCCTTACTTCTCTGAATTGTTTGGAAAAATAATATCGATTTAATGTTATTTAACTTAACAGGAGTGCTAATATTCGAATGTCTGAATTTTCAAGATGTATTAAATAAAAGGCTTACATTTTCTTTTTGAATTTAAGTAACTGATTTCATCAAAAAATAGAACTTCAAATATCATTTAGCCGAATAAAGTTTGTTATATTGAGAATTCTTAAAACTGAGAGAGTGAATATATTTTTTTTTCGTCCTTTAAAATGTTACAATAAAAGTTGTGTGCTTTTTTCTCATAATTTTAACAACTTTATTTTAAATGAATGCATATGTGTTTTTCATGTGTCATTTAAAAAAATCTTCTATTCAAAAGGATTATAATTTGTATATTATTTGTATTTCTTGAAAGCTTATTAAAATATTTTACTATAATTGAAATATTGTCGCTACTCGGAAAAGTTACAATCTCTCCCTCCCCTTTCTTTTAAATTTAAAATAAACTTTACTCTGATTACGTCATTATACATCTATTAAACTGCTGCATTAATCAAAAGGCTTACTGTTAAAACATTCACAACATATATTTTTTATCATAGGTATTGAATGTCAAGAAATTTTAAATTATTTGTCCAAGAAAGAGAATTTATGATTACATGAGAAAATAGAGGGGGAAATAAAAACACATGCGTGTTAACACGCAGTAAAAATAAGATTAAGAAATAAACATGATCTCAAATATTTTGAAATAAGATAATGATTTAATTCTCTTTTTTTTTTAAACTTATACACCTGATCTCATCAATATTTAATTCAACAAATTTTTTATTTAAAAGAAATATTAAATTATTTAATTAAAAGTATGGAATAAGACGATCACGCGCGTGAGCAGATTGTCCTTAAGAAAATATCTACAAAAATGAGGTTGTTTAATAAATGAAATTTTAACATAGATATATATCTTGAATTAATTTAATTATTTATACTTTATCGCCAAATGTGAGACATTTAATGATGATTTTTAGGACTTCATGACCTTGTGAAAACTGTTGTGTTTCGGTTAGATATGTATTTCAATCCCTGAAAAGAAAAATATTTTAATTAAAAATTAATTTATGTGTTTAATTTTTAAGGAAAAATAAAATTTCTAAAATGTTAGTTATTAAATTGGAATTGGTCATTTGATGTTAAAATTTTTACGTTACTTTCAGAAACTTAAAAAAAAAGTCAATTACCATATTTAGAGAAGTTTTCGTATTTTCTACATTTTCTTTGTCCTTGGTCTTTTATTACATGAACTTTGAAGTTTCATTCCGATTGTCATAAAGATAATATCTCGCTTTGCAATTATTCATTTTAATGATACTTCTTTACATTCATTCAATTAATAGCTCCTGCATATTTTTGTCTTTTTTTTTCTTTAAGGTATCACTAGCCGGGAACCGTGATTTAAACGCATAAATGGATAATTTTCATGAATTTAGTGTCACTCAGATTGAATACATGCATAAAGTTGTAAGGACATTTTGACAAAAATTATTTAAATACAATATTTTGGCAAAAATTAACTTAGAATAATCTTTAAAAATGTTCCCCTTTGAAAATGCTTCTATTATAATAATATTTTGCCTGTATATAGCTCAGACCTTTCTACAGGGCTCAACTAGAATTTTTGAAAAATTCACATTATTTTCAGAGTTACCACCAATTGAAATAATTATTGGCGTTTTTTTCTCAAAATTGCTCCTCTCTGTTGTCGTAAAATATAGATAAACCCACTTCTAAGTTATATATTTCAAAAATTCTAGTTGAGCCTCTGTGAAGAGGTCTGAGATATATACAGGCAAAATATTATTATAATAGAAGCATTTTTCACAAAAGGAGAACATTTTGAAAAAAGGTTATTCTACGTTAATTTTTTGCCAAAATATTGTATTTAAAGAGTTGTTTTTGTCAAAATGCCCTTAAAACAATTGTATTACATGCATTCTAATCTAAGTGACACTAAATACCATGAAAAGTATCCATTTATGCGCTTTTACAAAATCACGGTTCCGAACGTAGTCGGATACCTTAAGCAGCAAAAAAAGTATGGTGCCCTGCGTAAGATAAATGTTTCTCTTGACATTATTCATATATTTTAATTCATAAAATTCATATATATTCATATGCATTTTACTTGTTTCTTGATTCGAGAAAATAATTAAATTTAAATAGTACTAACTTAAAAGAAAATAGGCGAATCATTTTTGTTAAATATTCTACCTCTAAGCAAAAGACACAATGAAAATGCTGATTTTCAATGCAATCCGAAATTTATTCTAACACAATTTTCTCCAATGATTTTCTTCAGATATTTCAGAATTTTGAATCTAAAGAAATAAATTTCTTTTTTAAATTTTATTTTATAGCAAGTTATTACTCTCACATTCGGACAATCTACAATAATATTCATTTTAATAGGTAATAGTGTAGATATAGGATTCCCACAGATTTCACAATTACTTATTTTGTGTAAAACTTGTTTATAAAATTTTTGCATCATATGCATTTATTTTTTAATTTGCTTTTGATTTTTCTGGTATAATTTAAAATAAATGTCGGATATCTGTTTCACGATTTTTAAATTAAGTAAAATTTTAAATTTGTGTTACATAAACACGCTATACATTGATTATGTGATTATTAATAATTTTATACATTTAAAAGAGGAAAATATTTGTATTTTAATAAGGTTTTGCTGAAAATTTATGATATATTTCAGATATTATCCATGAGATAATGCCTTATAATTCATTTAAAATTAGTTTAAATACTTGTCTGGTAGTTTAATACTAGTCTTAGTTTACTAGTAGTTAGTTTAATACTTGTCTCTTTGTAAATTACAATACAATTTTAGCATGATAGACAATCTGGATTATGGTCACAGTAAGCCTTGGCCCTCATGGGTTGTTGCTCCACTGAGTTTAGTGTATAATTTAGTGAGTTGAGTGCTCGTAAGTGTTTTATTGATTTTATCAATAGAAATGTTAGTCCCCTTCAAAATGCCCTGATTAAGTTTTTAGGCATTGTGCTATAGAGTTGATTGATTTATTTGTTATTTGCTATTGTTTTTTTGTTTGTTTGCACTTATTTAATAGCGATTATGTATATCCTTAATAGTTATTTTAGATTTATTTTAAATGTGTACTTAATGAAAATTAAATTTACAACACACTCATGAATATTTTTGACTGTTTTAAGCATTAATCAAATACTTATAATAAGTGCTTATAAAAATGGTAATTCAATATGATAGTATTATTTATTTAAAATACACTGCTTTAAATGGTTGTCCTTTTTTTTTAACACGCAATGACTAAAGGGAAACTGAATTTGTTTTGGTTCACATCCTGATTTTCAAATTTAGTCATATAGTTTTAGGTGATTGAAGAAATTATAAAAATAAATAATTGGACAGCTTTATCTTGAGCAATATATATATATATAAAATTTCTATTATGTAATTATACTGTTATATAAATATAAATAATATAAATTATATTATTAAATTTTTAAAAATAAATAAATATGATGGATGGAAATTTTAAATAATTTAAAAAATTTTATTTCGATAATAAAATTATTTAGTATCAGAATTTATTTTTCATTTTTGAAATAGTTAACTTATTTTAAGTATTAAAGCTTTTCTGTATATAATATGTTAAATGTATATTAAACATGTTAACAATTTATATTCAATTTAAAATATAATAATTTGGTCTTGTAAAAATATTTATTAAGTTTTATATTCCACAGTAAGTTTCAGATTGGTAACAGCAAATTTATTGTATGTTTTGGGGTGAACAAATCAATTTATTTTTAATTCATTAGAATTTTTGTGTGTACCTGATATAATACCTTATTTATTTATTATTGCTTTCTTGGGATTCTTTTTCAATGAATTTGAATTTTTGTGTTATATGAAGTATTTTTCAATTCACACACATATATACTATTAGTTCACTCTATCCCTATATTATATATTCAAATTTTCAATTGTTAATAAAATACTTTCTATTCATTCATTCAAGTTCAAATACATTTTTTAAGCTTGTCGTGGAGGATACTTGATGTTAATACAGTTCTTTCAAATATTAATTCACTAATTAAATTTCAAAATGAAAAAATAGTAACAAACAAAAATAATACTCCAACAGCATATGTAGAAAGGAAAATTGTTAGTTGTGTTCCTGCAGCACATTGGATAGGGCGTTGCACTTCTAATTCAAAGGTCATGGGTTCGAATCCCATCTAGATGGCCTAATTTCTGAGTATGTGATTTATTCTTTACTATACTATCTTATTAGAATAATTAAATGTAATTAATGAATAAATAGTAACAAACAAAAAATAATCCAACGCCCTATATGGAGAGGAAAATATAAAAATTTCAATGAAAATAAATCGCTTTCTATTTTGCAACTGAATAGAGTGATTCTGTTATACGTATATACATACTTATATGAATTGTAACCATTTAATAAAAAGTAACTTAAGTAAAATTTTTCTTTGTTGACCTAAGTAGGAATTGACTTAATTTTTTTTTTTATATATTACTTGTTTTCTTATATGAAGTATATAAAAAAATTATATATATTTTTTTTTCAAAAGGCTTTGCTGATACTTAATTGGCTTGTTTTAGACTTGTATTCTATTAGTGTCATAAAAACTTTGATAATCGCTGTTTACTTATGCAATTGTATGAATGTCGATGTTCCGAAAGAATCGAATACTGTGATAGGAAAATTAACCCAAAATGGGATTACTAAATTCATATACGAACTTCGTATAAATTATTACATTTGAAAAAATTATCTTGTAAATTGATTTACCTTAAAAAAAATTTAAACCATTAAAAATGTAGACAGTTTAATATCTTTCCTGTAAGGCAGTATCTTCCAAGAGCATTACTTAAAACATTTTACAATTTTCAACAAAAAGATGCATTGGTATGTTGGGTCTTTAAAAATTTTAATCAATATATGTATATACTTTTTTGAGCGTTGATTTTCTTACAAAATCCCTTGATGAAAAGAAATAAGTTTAACTCCTAGAGAATAGAGTAAAATGTTATCTGAGAAGAATTACTAGCTGTATCAGATTTCTTGCTATCAAGTAACATTTCGAATATTTAAAAACCACTCTCCTAAGAGAACGAATTTATTTTAAATAGAAGTTAGAAGGGTTTTATTATTTTTAAAGAAGTCATTTTTATTAGTATCTTCATCAGATACATTGCACATATATTCTTCTGCATATGAACTCATAAACTTTAAGTGAAATAAAGTTAATTTATGTGCATTAAATTTATGAATTAATTAGTATTTAAATAAAATTGAAAAAATTAAAGTAAATGTAATCAGCTTATTGTTCATTATTAGTCAATATGTTCTTCCTGACTGAAATGTTTATAAATAAAATAATTTTTTTCATCAAAGCATTCTATTTTATAAAGTTGTATGTAACAAAAAAATCAATATTTAAATAAATTTAATAAGATTCTTTTAAGAGAATCATACATCTTCGTATGCATAATATTAACAAAAGATGCGAGGATAATTGTTATGATAAAAATTGCTTATATTTTAATACACTATTCTGCTTTGTTATGGTTATAGTTTAAAAATTAAAATATGAAATTGATTTCTAATTGGGTATGTATTACAAAACTGATTCCTAATATCTTATAAAAATCATAGTTACTTTATTCTTGCCGTTGCAATCATATTTTTGATCTGCAAAAATGATAAATTTGAACTATTAGCAAAATTAATGCTTGATATATATTGTAGAAAATCTAAAAGACATTTAAATTCGATATCAAACAACATATCTCACTAAGTAATATATTGAATTCAGCAACTTCAAACAGAAATTCATTAATTTCAATCACGCAGCTTTTTTTGAAATCCATTAAACAAAATTAAGCTAAGTTTCAAAATTCGAATGATATGATATAAAAGAAAATATTAAGTTAGAGAATATTAATTGTTGATAAGCAAAATGAAACTTAAGAATATATTACTGCAATATGTTTTTTCTATGGAAAAATAAAGAAAATATAGATTTATTCAAAATAGATTTTTCAGCAATTTATTTTGAAATGTACTAATAGTTCAACTAAATCCTTCATGCGCTATTTCACTCTTGACTTTGTTTTAAAAATATATTCTATCTTTACACATAATAACTTCCAACGTTTCTTACTGTTTAGAAACCCATATTTCTTAAAAATAGCGTTTATATCGCGTTGAATTTACAAAATAAAATATTTACTGGGGCTTCAATCATAATTTCTTTGAAACTTAAATTTTTTTAATGTCTGTTAAAAAAATTCATTATTTTTAACAAAATTAATATTTATCTCTCAGTAATGATGTGATTTATGATTACATGATTTAACTTACTATTTTGCAAAATAGGACTTTTTAAAACCAGATTGCTATAATATTCTTATGTTAAAATGTTAATTTAAAAGTGAAACTAACGAACTTTAAACTAATAAGCATTTATATTTCATCTCTTTAAAAACACCTAAAATTTACATAATTAAATTTTTAATGCTAAATTTAATTCAATAGGCTTTATACCACACAACGAATAGAAAAGTTTAAAGATAAATTGTTATCATATTGTAGAATCTTATTTATTTTTAATTAATTCTGAGTTTCTTTAAAAATACTGTTTTTTGTGTAAATAAATTGTTCTTTGATAAATAAATGTTCATTTGGTTAAAGTGAAAAATAAGTAAGAATTTTTTTAGAATTAAATAATTCCTTCTTGATGTTAATTTAACATGAAAATTCAAAGTGAAAAAATAGAAAAATTTCCAATGTATATATATATTTTTTTTAATTTTGGTCAAAAAATAAACTTGAAGTTCTTGAACGTGATGAATTATTTTAGAAAATAATTATTTCTTCTTTGAGTCATACTGTAAGTTCTTTTTTTCTTCTTTTTTCTATAATAAATAAAAGAATTTGACTTGAAAAAAAGAAAGGATAAAAGCATGCTTGATTCTATAAGTGAGGTCTTTTTATCCGATGTTATTTTTAAAGTTTCAAAGTTAGAATAATCCTTATAAAATACACTTCGAATGCTTATAAAATATCAATAGATTAACAAACCAAAAGTTCCCGATCGTATTTAAACCTTTCTTATCCTCCTTTATAGAATTCAAGTTTCCCTGCTGGCAATCACATTTCGCTAAACTATCGAAATTCCCAAAACTCTAAAGATTCCCCAGAGATATCTTTTATCTAAACGAAAACGTTCGAAAAGCGGCTTTTCTAAAATTCCAGATCCTTTCACACAAAAGGACCGTTGCCGCCATCTTGAGATATTATTGACTGTCTCTTTCAGTTTGAAAAGATGGCGTGTTTCTATGGCAACGGGCCTCAAAGAACAACAAGCGTTGTGAGATAGAATGACATATACCGGGATCTGGCAAGGCAGCTACGTTTTCTTAAATATGGCGGATGTAATACAACGAGAATCGGAAAGGATGGCTTCTGTTTGGTCGATGGCCATAGAGAGAAACGAAGACATTGGCTCTTCCCGTGCTCGATTATGATTAAAAGGAACACGGGAGAATCGATTCGAGGACTGTTGCTGAAAAATTAAGATTCAGGGGATAAAATATTAGATTGCGATGTACCGCTTGAGGGATTTTGTTTTATTTCGAAAGGAAAATTGTATGCTAGGGAAAAAATTATTCACGCCTTTCTTGGAAAAAAATAACTAATTACTATGTTACTAAACACATCCTATATTTAACAAACTTTTAAATGCAATTTACATAAAACGGTCAAAATTGGGATTTCCTAATCCTTTTTAAAAAATTTAATGACTCTAACTTATTTCTATTTAAGGTATCCGACTACCATAAAATCATGATTTTTTAAAAAAAATTGACAATTTATTTTTATTTTATTATTTTTTTTGTTTAATAAGCCATCTTATTAGCTTTATGAAAATACCAAGTTTTTTATTTTAGATTCACTAAAAAAAAACTACAAGAGTTTTTTAGTAAAAGCAGATGTCAAACTTTAAAATGCGTTTTACTCGAAATGTGTTTTTTTTCAAAAAGTTCAAACGGGGACAGCGATTGCTGAAAAGTTTTTGAAATAATTTGCTGAAATTTTTGTGTATGTTCTGTATAACAGTGGAAGTGTTTTAACCTTCAGATTTATCAATCACTGTTTTATTACAAAATTTACAGTCCCTTATGTGAATATAATCACTGTTTTTTAAAGCAATTTAATATAACAACTAAGATAAAGTGCTCTAATTTTTGTAAAAACTAAAATATCTCTTATCCTGAAGGTCATTTAAAAAAGGAATAGCAAAGTAATACATCAAAATTGAAAAATCGAGAATTCGTTCATTTACAATTCGTACAGAGCGGGGCCCCATTTATGTACTTTTTTGTCAATTTTTTCCCATTTTAGTAATAATTTATTTTTCTCTCCTTGATTTTAGCCTTTTTTTTTCTTAAAATGTACTGAATAAATCTAAAAACAACAAAAAAAATCTCCATATTTCCATATTTTAAAAAAAAAGTTGTTGCAAGCAGTCGGTTACCTTAACTACGTTTTAAATCTGATTAATAATCAGTAGCTGAGTTCTGAGTTAATAATATATTTTAAAAGCTCGTGTTTTATTTAATCCTGAGCATTTTTTTTGTTCCATTATGATATTCAAAGATTCAAGTTTAAGATAGTTTGAATGCTTCAATTTATAAAGAAAAGTTTGTGCAACTCACTAAATTTTTCCATTAGTTAAATGTTTAAAATTTGTTTATTGATTATATTTAATAATTTCTATTGATCTTTCACAATCAGAAATAAATATGATACGCCCTTTAACTGTTTTATTTTGATGAAAGAATAGAATAATATTTACTAAATAATTGTCCAATCTATTTAACAATATTCACTTCAAATTTTTAATGAATTATATATTTTATTGTGTAAGAGGTCATTAGTTTTTACACCTCATTATGAATGAAAAATATATTTTAGAGTAATAAATGAAAAGAAAACAAATTGAAAGATTTGAGATCTTAAGCAAATTTTCTTTTAACTCGTGTGATAAATTAATAACAAATAAGAGTGGTGAAATGGGAATGAAATCTATCAAAATATGTGGAAATTCAAGCTGATATATATCAAATTTAACAATTCTTTGAAGAAAACAACCAATGGTTTGAATTTCAAGATATCGATTAATAATTCACGACTATCGACTATTTATTAATATTTGAATTTCAGTTTTTTGAAAAATTTTTTTAATTCTTATGTAATTTTTTTTATTGAAATGAATAAAGCTAGATATTGGAAATTGCTTTACCTCTGTGTTACGTAGTATGCAGGGTTTAATGAACTATATATAAATAAGTTGAAACAAATATTAAATTATATCTGTCAATAGTTATTTTTTTAAATGAAAATAAATCGAATTTCTGAAAAGTTTTACGTTTGCTAAAAACGTCACTACCAAAATATATATTTGATTGCATATGGATTTTTTACACATACCACACAGTTTTTAAATGTCATACTTATAAAACTAAGAAAAACTCACAAAACTTTCATTTAATACTTTTAAATTTTGTTCATTAAATTTTTAATTTTATATAAACTAATAAAGCTATCTTTTAAAGTTAATTACCCATCTTATTTGCCCGAGCTAAATCTTTTAAATTCTAAAAAAAAAAAAAAATTAGTGTCTTATTTTGGACGTAATGAAAAAAATTTCTACTTTGATCAGGTTATATGTTTTATTAAACGTATTTGATTATATCTTACACATTAGCAGCAGTAAAAAGAAAAAAAAGATCAGCAATAATTTCACTCTAATTATGCTCTATAATATACTATTTTCAAATTAAATTAGTGAAACTGATTTCTAAATTTTTGAGGAACAGAATTACTCAAAGGATTATTTCCTGTTAACGGTTTGGCTTAACACTTGTAAGCTAAGCTGCAGATAAGATATAATTTTAAATAATCACCATTAGGTATTTTATTTCACACAGCATTGAAGCAAAGAAAGAATGGGAAAGAAAACGTAATTATGAAATAAAATAGTAGCGAACAGCGTATTTTTCTAAATTTACTTTAGTATGACCTTGAACTTGAATAATTTCATTCCCTCCAAGAAATGCCATATTTTGTAAAAAAAATAAATTACGAACTTAATTATTTGAATGTAAATTATTTTTTAATTTAATTAATGCTTATATATTAAATTCTTAAAGAAAGCTATTAATTTTAATTTATAAATAAAAAATAAATTGATAAATTGACTTCCCTAATAAATTGACATAGTCTGTTATTTATACTCCTATACGTATGGTTATGTTGGATATGGTGCATGATATTTTCTAGTCAGTATTAAGATTTTTTTAAAAAAATATAAGTAATATAGATGAATTTTTCAAAATTTAAATGAAATTCTTGTACTATTTTAATAAGGGCTTAAAAATACTGAAATGTTTAATAAAAGATTCCAGTATGCATGATTATATTTTCTAAGAATATTTAAGACTGAAATTAAACATCATATACTGCAAATAATATAACTTTATTATAAATTATAAATATGCTTGCAATAAATTGAAAATTCTCATAAGAGAATTTCTAATTATGTTTACAGATTGCTGGAGTACTCAAATATTTAACAGAACATTAACCATTTATTATGTTACGATAATTTCTATAAATATTTTCCTAGACTCTTTCGACTGAGTTCTGGTTCAATAGAGAGATCATAAATCGGATTTAAAGTTTTCAATACTATTCCATGCAAAAGGGTTTTAAAAACTGTGCTTCAAAAAGAAAATCAATCCCTGAATGTAAATCAGTTGATATAATTATGAAAATTACATCGTACTCTAACATTACATTAAATACTCTATCGTACATATTATTCTCCAATAAGTGTAATTATTCTCCTATGTTATACTATTTTTATTTGCCATGTTTGTAAATCAAAAGTGAAAATATGCACCTGTATTGTTCATATTATTTTCTAAATGATGTAATCCTTTATATTAACTATTTTTATTTGTTTTGTGTTCGTAAATTAAGAGTAATAAATACACATACCATGTATTCTATTGCAAATATTTTATTGTTCTACACCAATGAAATTATCTTTTATATCAACTCTCTCTCTCTCTCTCTTTTTTTTTTTTTAAATTTTTTTAAATTTTTTGTGTTTGTAAATCAAGAGCGAAAAGTAGATATTATGTACACTAATATACATATTATTGCCATACTAATGTAGTTATCTTTTACATGAATTGTTTTCATTTATTTTATGTTCATAAATCAAGAAGGAAAATAAATGTTGCTGAAATGCTGTTGTACATAATATAACTATCTATTGCGGTTGTCCTTTATATTAACTAACAGCTGGTATACCCGTTCTTCGCAAGGGTGAATTGAAAAAAATAAATTAATGTGCTAAATTTAAGTGAATTGTAAATTAAACAAAAAAGAAGGCTTTTTAAGCATATCTCTGCTCAACAGAAAATCATATTTGACAAATTTTAAGTATACAGGTTTAATAGTTGAAAAGGGGGATTTTTTTTTATATCTATAACGTCCCTATAACATTCATGTGGGTCGACTTTTGATAACCCACTTAGCTTATCTCTGCTTAACAACAGTAACATGTTTGCCAAATTTCAAAGTTGTAGGTCTAGTAATTCATAAAAAGGATTTTTTATATATATAATGCGCTTTCAAAACTCCACTTTCATTTTTCGCAAAACCCCTTAGCGGATCTCTACTCCATGAAAGGATCGTGCCTACTAAATTTCAAGTCTGTAGGTGTAGTAGTTCAAAAACGTGAATATTATTCCATAAGCAGCACTTAACCCCCTTCCCCCCTTGGGAGTCGATTTTATCAAACCCTTTTCTTACAAAAACTCTACATCATGAAAAGAACATGGCTGCTAAATTTTAAGTCAGAAGGTCTAATAGTTCAAAAACAGGATTTTCCTTTATCTATAACACCCCTTTCACCTCTCACAACCTTCTTAGTGGTTAATTTTGGTAAAATCCTTTTTTTGTCGTGGTTCTCTACTCCATGAAAGGGAAAAAAAATACCTGCCAAATTACAATTCTGTAGGTCTAATAGTGCCGGATATCGTGATGAGTGAGTCGCCTTTCTCCTATATATATACATACACTATAGAAACGCCTCACGGTTTCATCCACGTAACTCCCGTTTCCGTAAGAATACGAGGATAAAATATATCCTGTGTTACTCGCTGATAACGTAGCTTTCCATTGGTGAAAGAATTTTTTAAACCGGTTTAGGTGTGAAAGCGTAACAAACAAACAAACTCACATTCGTATTTATAATATAGGATTTTCATTTGCGTGTGTGTTTGTAAATCAAAAGGAAAAATAAACATCTACTCTATTGTACAGTTTATTGTCCTACCAATCATGGAATTATTTTACATTAACTATTTTTTTATTTATTTTTGTGCTCGTCAATCGACCAGGTGTAATCAAATATTTGTTGAAAATTGATACATAATGTTATATTGCATCTTTTATATATATATATTATCAAATTATGAGATCTTTTCACTTCAACATTAAAAATAAGCACATTGACCTAAATATTTACCATAGAAGCATTTCAACAATATATTCATAATGTGGGGATATTCAAATGTTTCAACAAAACATATAAATAGTAGACGATACTTTAAGAAATATAGTACAGATAATGCCAGTGATTAGTGAATACGACTCCCGTGTTTAAAGCACCATTCATTATAAAGCAACATCGCTCCGAGTTAAACAAAATATATTTAAGAAAAGACCATGAAGAAAAAATAAAGCACGAGCTACCTTACGTTATCATAATAGTTCCCCTACGCTTAAAGAAATAGTGCGTACGCGCATAAGTTTACGAAACCTGATAACAAACCCACAGAAGTGTATGATGGACATGCAGTTAGATTAGACTTCCAGCTGAGAAAAATAAAATACAAAGTATATTATGGTGGACTGATACGACTATCTGCAAAAATCTAAGATTTATGTCGAAAATGTTGAAGAGATTTCGCAGGTATTCGCCCCCAAAATTAAACATTTCTATCTGTTTTTTAATAGTTGATAAGAAGTACTCGACAATGAAATAAAATAATGCTAGTGGACAGTATTTTCTTTATGGGATGATGACAACATAGTTTAGGGAGTAGATTATATTTTTTATCGAGTCTTTTTTTTGTGTGTGTGTGTTGATAGAGAGCAAGTTTCATTTGTAAGGAATTCATTTTGTCTTTCTCGTGGTGTATCTGTTGTATTTCTAGTATTTATCAGAGTAGTTTGGCTATGGTCTTATCCTTGTTGATAAGAGATGAGGTAAGTTACAATTTCGGGATTGGATTCTGACGAATATTGCAAGGCGATAAGCGTTTTGTGAGATAGTAATGAAAATGAAGGATTTTATGCATATTTTTGTTCTCGGAAAGGAGATCAAGTTAAGAAGAATAGTTTTTTTGTAAATGTTAATCTGATATGTTTTGTTGAAAGATAAATAATTCATAGTAATATGTACCAGTTGTAGAACGCGATATTTAAATGTTGTCTTTAAGAATTGGATTAACATAGATACATTTTTACAATTTTTTGCGTGGACTATGGGAAAGTCGTAAAAATGAAATTTATGTTTAAATATTGTTCCATGATAGAATTTTCATCTTTGTGTGAATAATTTGGTACGTGTTTTCTGTTGAAGGTGTTTTTTTTATCATTATTAAAATAGAACAGAAATTTTTTGAATTATTCCTCATTTTAATTATTTTCTTTATCTTTCCTTCTTATTTATTGTTTTTACAAAAAATTTAAAATGTAAGAGTGAAAAAATTGGAAGGTTATAACTCTAAAAGAATTTACAGTTTTTTTATAACGTTATTCGAATATTGAATAGCTTATATAACAGTGTTATTTATTTAAACAGAATATGGAACAATACATTGCATAGTAATATAGTACAACATGGTTGAATTTTTTAATAGAATGCTCTTTTGTCTTTTTACATTACGCGGGTTGTGTGTGATAAACAAAACGAAGTAAAATTTCTGAAATATTAATTTTGTACTATGTGAAAAAAAAACCCTTTCTTCTTCACAATTTCAACTCTTTATTCCATTGTAAGACATGTAATATTAGTTGTAATTTATCATTCTATGGACTTTGGGAATTTTCGAATCAAAGAAAAATTTATCATGAATACCTTTACCAGTTTAAATGAAAGAAAGAATTTAATAAAGTAAATTTAAGGCTGTTTTCGCCAAACGTACGAAAACCTGAACTAAACGTGAAGCACATTTTCAGACAGAAATTATCTCAGTTTTCAAGAAAATTTTCTGCATTGTAATTCAAACATTTGTTTATAATATGGAATTTTTAAAATTTCAAAATATTCCATTAAAAATTAATTTTTTTATTTTAACACGAGAAGTGATAGCTTTTTTAGCATTAAGGTATGGGAGAAAAAATACGAAACACATTTTATACCAGAAAAAATAGACCAACTCGAATCAAAATAAGAAGTTGGATAAAAAATGCTGAAGCTAAAATATATTGTTGGAGTACATTTATTTATATCTGAAAAAATATGCCAAATCCAGACGCTGTTCTTTAACACTTCGCAAAGACAGCTTTATACTTCGAAAGGATATTTTTAATGTCCTTAAATAGTTTTTTTTTAAAAAAAAATTGATTGAAAAAAACACAAAATAATTTAAAAGGTAAACCTCGAAAATACAGAAAAGTTAAAATTTGATATGAAAAAGATGAATCATGCGGGGAAAAGCCTTTCGAGTACAAATAAAATTCAAATATTAAAAATCTCAACAAAGAATTTGCTTGAAAAAAAAATCACTTTTAAAATTAAGTAATATCGATAAAAAAAATGCAGACTTTATTAGAGCAAAATGAAAACATAAATGAGGAAAAATGTTTAGATTCTTTAAGAACAAATCGCAAATTTCACTTTAAAAAGGAATCCTATCGTTTACCAAATTTACGCAAGAGTTGAAACCTTATGTAAACCAAGTTTATATTACCCTCCCCCCTTACATGACATGGGATCTGAAATAACTAATTTACTCTTTCCCATGCAAGGGGAGGATGTATATCAAAATAGCATGAAAAGAGCACGTAAGTGGCGATGGTCTCCCGGCCCGCTATCGCAAGCACCCATCGATTCAGCGATCCGTACAACCCCCACCGGTGGCGGCGTCGATGCGGTCGCCGACGATGCTAGGGGTGGGCGCCGCGAGGGCTAGTCGATCTCTTCCGGTGCCTGGAATGAGGGACTCGACATTAGTGGGTTTCTTAAAACCTTTTTTTTTTTCCTTTTGAGGTTTATTTTGGTAAATTTAGTTTTTTCACTCCTGAGTTAACTTTTTGAAGGATCGAATTGTCTATATTTTAATTAGTAAGTGAAATTTTTTTTTTTATTAGAATTAGATTTTTCTTGTATGAATGGAAGGTTGGAAGACGACGAATCAACGAATCAGGGGAGTAGCTACCTCCGTATCAGCCGTATCAATGATACGGGGCCCCAAAATGTTTAACTATAGTTCACTAACAGGGCTCCCATATCTAGAAAAGGGCCCCGAAGGAATTTCGATACAGGGCCCCCCTCAGAGTTAGCTACGCCAGTGCGACGAATCCTCATAGTTTCGTAAAACACTCACGTTCAAAGAAATGAAGTTCAAAATTTAATAATAAATGCTGAATTTTATATAGATCAAATCGTCCATTATTTTGGATAAAAGTACATTTTAGAGACATTTTTAAGCTAATTGTATGCAACGATTGATTGATAAAAATCTGAAATCTATTTTATTATTTTAGATTCTTCGAAACTTATTAAAAAATGATGAAAGTTTTTTTTTACTCTTAGCACATCAGAATCGTTTTCTTTTTATTGCTTCACATTAATAATTTTTTAACTAATAACAGTTTTTTTATAAGTCGTACATCTCGAAATTTGAAACTATATCTTAACTTGTGAGGGGCGGGGGGAAGAGGAAACAATAATTTTACCCTAAAAAATCCCGTGTTATACCGGGCTATTGAGGGGAAAGAAACCTGTCAAATCGAAAATAAGTAGAACAAATTTCGAAAAAGGGAAATTTAATGACATAATTATAGTAATCACTCACATTGCGCGCGTACGAACATACATACAGAAATGCTGACATCATGAGGGAAAGAGAAAGCCCGTGCAACGCCGGGCCATGCAGCTAGTAAAGTAATAAACACTGTATAGGTTAGTTCAAGGACGGCCAATCGTTATGGTTTGAAAGCTACATTGTGGAAGCATACCGAAGGGCTACCCCTTACTTAAATGATTGCATTCATTAGTTAACTTTGTATCTCAGAAAAGGTATCAATTGTTTCTTGTAAATCAATAAATAGAAGTTAAATAAAATAATGACAGTTTTATTCAATTTATTTGTTGTGATAATACCATATCATCTATAGCGGCCAGCATATTTCATTTTAGAATCAGTTTAATGAGACAAATTTACGTTACGAAACTTTTCTACAATTTTTTTTAAATCAGTAGTGGGATTGCTTGCTGAAATTCTCATCACAGCCTGTAAATTAATGTCAGCCAATTTGCATCTATATTTAATCCTGTTAATCTTCACGCAAGAAAACTTTGCTCACAAATAATGTCGATCCAAATATATAGAGAATCTTTTCCGCCCAAATTTCTTCATATGTTTTAAGTTTTTGAACAAATATTTGTAAAAGTCAATTAAGGTATCCGACTACCCTAAAATTGTGAATTTTGCCATTTTTTTTATGATTTTATTTTATAGGCCATCTTATTAGCGTTATAAAAATACCAAGTTTTTTTATTTTCCATTCACTAGAACAAAAATTACAAGTGTTTTAGTAAAAGCAGATACCATTACTTTACATAAGATGTCAAACTTTAAAATGCTTTTAACTCGAAATGTGTTTTTTTCGAAAACCTCAAGACGACAGCTATTGTTCAAAAGGTTTTTAAAATAATTTGCTGAAATTTTTGTGTATGTTCTGTATAACAGTAGAAGTGTTTTAACCTTCAGATGTATCAATTGTTTTATTACAAAATTTACAGTTTTTTATGTGAATATAATCACTGTTTTTATTTTAAGCAATTTCATATAATAACCAAGATAAAGTGTTCTAGTTTTTGTAAAAATTAAAATATCTTTTATCCTGAAGGTCATTTTAAAAAGGAATATCAAATAAAAATCAAATTGAAAAATTGGATTTGCATTTACTATTTGTACAGAACGGGCCCCGTTTAGTAATTTTTTGTCAATTTTTTCCCATTTTAGAAGTAATAATTTATTTTTCAATTCTTAATTTTAGCTTTTTTTTTCTTAAAGTGTATTAAATAAATCTAAAAACCACAAAAAAATCTCCATATATCCATTTTTTTTTAAGTTGGCGGATACCTTAATGTCATAGCATTAAACATTTCCTTCACACTGTAGTCCGACTGCAATTAAATAATTTCAAACTGCAGATCTTCAGGAGCTGTATCAATACCAGCAATAATGGCTAAGAGAGAAAACTGAAACCAGTCTCAATTTTCTCAATTAATTTCAAATTTTGTTTCAAAACGGATTTTTAGACTGTCTTAGCGGGCCTCAAAAAAAAAAACTTTAAGGCGTGTTATTTGCCTACCCCTAGGTTTGTATACTAAATTTCTAATAACACTAAATCTTTCGAAAGTGGGTGTTCTGTTTTAATAATAAAAAATTAATAAATTAAGAATAATAAGGGGAAACTAAACTGCATCATAAGGGAATTTAACCCATTAGAGTAAAATAAGCATTTATGGAGTTATTGAACAATCTATAGAGTAAAATACTGTAATAGGTTTGAATATCTGGAGAAATGCAATCTCGGTACTTGTCAGAAATGTAGGAATAATTGTTTAAAAACATCATGCATAATAAAATAAAGCGTTTGTTGAAAACTCATATCGCATATCCTGAAGAATAACTTAAATAAAGGAAACACAAAAAATTTAATTTTCAGTCCAGGGGCATTCTTCTAGATAATATCACTTTCTCATTTTGAGATGCAAATTTATTCTGATAATGAAACACATACGGTTTTTATACAAAATACCAAACCTTCTTTTAAGAAAAGGAATAATACTCCGTGGAGGATAAGATAAGTAGAGACGTGAAAATATTTCTCTAACTGAAGACGGTTCATATCTTTCAATGTACGTTTCTTACTAAAAAAAAATCACTTTTTTTAGTCTAAAAGTAACGAAATTTTAAAATATCTAGAAAATGCTATAAACACTAAAGACAAAATATTGAAATTATTTTCTTGATTTTTATTCTTATCTTTACTGAATAGAATTTTTACTATTACACACTGATGTTTAGTTTTTAGTAATAAGAATAGTATGATGACGACGAATTTAAAAATCTTCAAAAACATACTTTTAACATTATTTCTTGCGATTTTCTTCATCGAAAAATATCTTTTAGAGAAATCTTTATAATCTTTGGGAAAAACTACCAGAATATTTAAATAGTAGATATCTCTAATTGCAATACTTATAAATACAATATCATTAATTTTGATGGACTTAAATTGGTTTTCAAGGCTACATATTTTTTCTCTTGAATGCCATGTGTATAGTGACATGTGAACAAGATATGTGAGAAGGATAATAATTTACAGGATATAAATATTTAGGGAGGTTATATCTCATAATTTCTTTTTAAAACTAAGATGAATAAATCTGTTTGGTAAAGTATTTCGTATTAGTGTTCAATTATAAATCAAAAATTTTACATAATTTAATGCTACAAAATATGTTCAATATTCTCAGCAGCTGAAGCTTTGTGGACTAAAAAAAAAAATTTCGACCATTTATCAACGGCTAAAATGCAAGAAATTTTTAACTGTTTTTAAGTTATCACAGATTCTTACAGGACTTGGAAATTTTAAGAGCTTTTTGTCTAGGTGTAATTCAATTGATTATAAAATGTCTTCATAGGGTCAGGATGTTGAAACTGCTGAACCTGTCCTGTTGTATTGTAACCTATATTTTTGTAAAATTGAAAATTTTAAAAAAGAATTGAAACGTTTAGGTATTTCCTGACCACCTGTTTTGTCTTTGTTGGTCAATTTTTTGAAAGCCTTAAGGTTTTAAGTAATTTTGTTTACTATATAGATTTTAAAATTTTATAGGTACCTCTCTCCTTTTTTATGTTTGTATTTTTCTTCTTACTTTCCCCTTTATATTCGTATTATAAATGTATTTATATTTTTAGATTTAAATTAGATAATGGCTGTTGCCACTTATTTTCGTGTTATGCAATGTGGAGCATGAGAAGTTATGCATATAAATTAAACAAAAAAGATATTGAATGTATTACACAGTGTTATCACAGAATACATAGAAATCATATCACATTTATAACTCTACACTGCCTGAAAATATTGCACATTTATATTTCTTTCTATCTTTCTTATTAAACATGATTTAAAACTAGATTATTATTATAAGATATTCTGGTTCTCTCTGAGCTTTTCAGAATTTAAGTTCTGTGCTTAATTTTTTTCCAAAGTACTTCATGTTTCCCTAAAATATTTTTATATGAATTCGTAAAACTAAAATAAGAGAATTTTTAAGTAAAAAAATATAATTGCTTTATTGTAAAACGAATTTAAAATTATTTAAGACATTTTTTTCTTGATTTTTATGACAAAATACTCAATTTTCTCATTTCCATTTGCATTATTCTTCTCCAAATAAATTATTTTTGTCCCCCAATGCTATTTTTTTTTATTAAATTACCTCTATTTTGATCCATAATTTTTCAAAATGTTCCCATTCTTTCAATTTTTAAAAGAATCTTTTTATACCTTATCCTCAGATAATTTTCATCCACAGTATCTCTAGATATAATTGATAAATTCATAAGCAAATGAAACAAACCATATTTTCTGGAATTAATATGGCAACCTTTCATATTGCAGAAATTCTTAGTTAAAATAAAATGTACTGTTTCATGAATAATTACTGTTTCATGAGTAGTATTTAAGAATATAAATTATTCTGCTTTGTAATCAATTTAATAACTTTAAGTGAAGCACTATGCAAGTATTTTTATGTCTACTTTTAAACACGATAATAATAGACAACTAATGTTTGGGAGAGAACTTTTGAAGTGTATTAAGTACGTTTAATTTAAATTTTTCTATTGGCAGAGATAAAATTAACGAAAGAATTTTTTTACGTTATTTACCTATAAAGTTCGGAAATGATTGCTTTTCTTCATGCATCGAATGTATTAATTTGATAAGATTTTGAATTTAATGAGCTGTTTTCACATTTAAAGTTATTAATTTTGGATATTATACTTCCAATTTCTTTTTTCAAAATATCACGGTCAAATTTTATGTCTTGTTATTCAGTGCTGCCAAACATATTTTTCAGCAGCTTTTTGTTCGTAAATCATATTAATTTTTAATAAACTCTGATATATTGAAAAAACAATTTATCTTCTTATTTTGAGTTATAATTAAATTATTGACAGAGTAATACAACTTAAATCCATATTCACAAAAGTTTATCCTTTTATATGTGTGCTCTTTTACGAATTAAAAATATATCCTTAAATTCTCTGCCATTAAAATGTATCGACTTTTCGTAATACATACTGTCTTATTCCTGTACTAAACTGTGAAGCGTTTTCTTCGAACCTGAATTTAAATATAATTTTAAATTTGCAATTAAATGTGGTCGTGATGCATATGTTGAGTAAATAATCTAAATTCTTTATTAAAAATCCCATTTCTAGTTGGAAATGTTTACATACAAACGAGAATTTACAGATGATAATATTGCCTTTAGAACATGTTGGTGAGAATAATTAATTTACTTAAATAAAATATTTTATTTGGTTTCTACAGATTCAACTCATGATTTTTTTTTTTAAAAAAATATTTTTTTTAAATATAATAATAATTTCATCACTATATTCCACCCAATAAATAATTTTGAAGTTTTCTGTGTAACTCAATACTTCTGTGAGGCATGCTGATTGCAATCTGACATAAGCATTGATGCTTATTTTTTAACTATTTTTTATACAAATGAAATATTCATAATATATGTTAATTATAGGAATATTTTAAACAGCAGGTTTATTCATAGAAATGAAAGTCGTAAGTTTCTTAAATAATTTTATCTAAAAAATTTAAAAAAAATGTAAAATCTTTATTTCTTTCATTATGGGAATGTTGATCATCTGTATCATGAAGTTTTCGTCCTCCAAGATGCTTGACAGTTTGAGAGTAGGGATTGCAATATCGGACTAAAAGTTCACAATACCGGTATTCGGTATTTTTTAGATCTTAATACTGGGATACCGGTTTTAATATCGGTAATAGAAATTTTAGAAAAAGAAAGAAACACACAGGTGTTACTTAGTTTAATTTGCCAGTTTTATTAATAGGTGTATAAATATCACAAAAAATAATTTCTAACTTATAAATTATAAAGGTATATAAAAAAGAATCACAAAAAAGTAAAATAACATCTTATTTATTTAAATTATAAAAAAAGTATCAATATCATTTTTCCGTCTGTGGTACTATTACAAATTTCGCAAACCGAAGTATTAGCAATTAGTTTTTCATATTCTTTAAAATTATACTTATTCATTATTATGGGTTATTATTTATGAGTATATATGTAATGAATCTCTGAAAAATATTTTGAACCCTAAAGTACGTTATGCAAATACAATGTTAATTACAATCTCAACAATTTAAAAAAATATCGAAATATTACACACTTTCTTCACAACTATAACCTTGTTGTCACATATACGAATATCAGACTACGAATCCTACGTGTGTCCAGTATCTCTCTCAGCTGTAATAGGATAGTTTTGGCCCACCTCCTTGGATGAGTCACATATTTTATCGATTGTACGATGCAACTTTCTATTTACAGCCTAATTAATTTCTCCCGTTAGGGAGACAGAAAAACAAAAATGCATACTATTTTGTTATGTTGGCAATCCCTGAACCTTTAGTGGAGAAAATTTTAAAAATCTCTAGAAATACCGAAAAGCCGGTATTTAAACTTATGAATACCGGTATAACAAAATTATACAAATGGCTCTAATACCGGTGTTCGGTATCCCGGTATACCAGCATTGCAACCTCTATTTGAGAGTTTAGATACAACTGCATATACGACAATGCTTGTTCGTCATTTTCGCTGTCTTTTTAAGAGTATAATTTTCTTTCGAAAAAAAATTTAAGAACTGACAAAACTCTCGAGCAATTTATGCATTTTTGCAAATACTATTGTACACTTTTATTTCGCTGAAGTTATATTTCATTCTGCATATGCATCAGGGTGGATCCAAAATTTTTAGAATTTCTAAACCTACCAATGCAGAGCAGATGTTTTTTGGTATATAGCTGAAGGGGGAAATATACGAAGGTTGGGGGCAAAAGTCATGGCAACTATTTTTTTTCTTTAAGATACCAGTCCGGTTGGAAAATGTGACATATACAGACGAAAGTTCAAGGTGTTAACTACAAGTGTGGACAATGAATAGCACTGAAATACCGTAAAACACTAATTACGGTAGTATACAGGGCAATATGGCCTTCACGGTGCAAAAGATTGACAACATAGTACACATAAAGCTGACATGACAAACCTGGGCCTAAGGACTCTTAATGTAGTCCATGACCTTTAATGTAATCCATGAGCTGCTCGATGACGGCATGTGCCAAGTCGGTCCGCACACTGACCGGTCGTCCCGAACGTTACTCATCACTGGTTGACACACGTCCTTGCTGAAACTTTCCTATCCACCGTACTACTGTACGGTATGGTAGGGCATTATTCCCAAGGACTTCCACTAATTCACTGTGACATTCCATCGCATTTCTCTCTCGGAGAATGGCTATTTTGATGTAAGCACGCTGCTCAACATGGGTTACTTCCATCTTGCACGGCACTCACCAACTGACTGATTTCACAGCCCTCGCTGAGCAACTACCAGCTATCACAGAGCCATCTGATGTTCTGCATACACACTATGCCGGCAGAACTCCCACACGACATATTTACATTTGTGATCCGTTCGCATATTACAAGAAGAAAAAATAGTTACCATGACACATGCCCCAACCCTCGTAGTAAAACAATTTTTATGTTAAGTACTGCCACAAAAAAAGGGGGATTGAGTTCAGGTAATAGAGATTTTTTACAATAAAAAATCAAAGTAGTTTTTGTTAAAGAAAAACAGAAATTTCAATATATATACTTTTCAACGTTTCA